>JARFJB010001119.1:4565000-4677500 GCA_036346205.1 Vesta saturnalis | reverse complement strand
GAATTTCGTACTCCAACATATTAAAGCCGGATGAGAACGCGGGGGTTGATGTAGATAAGCAATGAGTGTGGTTAGGCAGGCTAAACGAAACTTTGGTGTGTCATAATTATGTGAACAATTAAATGGAGAAATGCTATATTGGAGGTTATTTTAAATATGGAATAATTTCAGAATTTAATGGACTGATACGTTATAAACAATTTGTTAGACGTTTTAAGAAAAAGAATTAAAAATTATGTACAATATTTGTTGACCATTAATCAATTTATTTTGAAAAATATTTTAGTGAAAAGATTATTTTTACTTTAAATAACATTTTTAAGTAATAATGGTCTACAGGGGATAGGGTTTAAGGAGTTCGTTTTTACTCAATATATTCAGCCTTTGTTTATGCATGTGATTATATATATGTTTTTATTAGGTGTGATAAATATTCTTATTAATGAACAATTTAATACTTTCCTTATTGCTGATTTTGAAATTAAAACTTAAGTGACTTCCGATATGCACCCAGTACGTGTAATTATGCATCATATGAGGCATACGCGGCGCCCTTTTTGCATTCAACGGACTTTGACGTTTTGGTGATAAACAACGTATTGCACAAGAAGATAACCTTCAGGCAAATATATAAGTATTAAATTCAAATCCAGTAATAATTATAATAGTGCCTTTACTCTAGTTACTAAATTAATTAATCTCGGCTGGACACGTATTCTGCTCAAAATTCTTTACACACACAAACACACAAACACACACACACACACACACACACACACACACAAACTCACGCATGCACGCACGCACACATGCACGCACGCATGCTCGTACTCACCCTTGCACGCACGCACGCACTCACGCACGCACTCACGCACACTCGCACGCAAGCACGCACGAACGCACGCACGCACGCACACACATCCACACACGCATACAAATACACTCGTACACACGCACACACGCACATGCGCACACGCGCACACGCGCACACGCGCGCATGCGCGCACACGCGTGCACGTGCACACCCGCTCATGCGCGCACACGCGCACGCGCATATGCGCACAAGCGCACACGCGTACACGCGCACGCTCGCAAACGAGCACACGCGCACACGCGCACCCGCGCGCACTCGCACACGCGCGCACGCGCATACTCACACACGCGCACACGCACACACGCGCGCACGCGCGCACTCGCGCACGCGCATATGCACACAAGCGCACACGCGTACACGCGCACGCTCGCAAACGCGTACACGCGCACACGCGCACACGCACACACGCGCACTCGCACACGCGCGCACGCGCATACTCACACACGCGCACACGCGCACTCGCGCACCTGCGCGCACGCGCCCACGCGTACACGCGCACACGCACACCCGCACACACGCACACACGCACACACGCACACACGCACACACGCTCACACGCACACACGCACACACGCACACACGCACACACGCACACACGCACACACGCACACACGACACACGCACACGCACACACGCACACACGCACACACGACACGCACACACACACACGCACACACGCACACACGACACGCACACCACACGACACACGACACACACTACACTAGCACTCTCCAGCACACGTGACACACACACAGCATGCACACACACCACATGCAACACTGAAATCTACTTATCCTTTAGCATCTTCTTCCATGACTATTGTTTGGATAACCCATGATTGGAAGTCGTATCTACCACATGCGAACACCATTGATATCCTTAGATGTCTACCGGCAAGCAGCAACGCTCGTATGTGTTGTTCCAAATCATGTAAGTTTCATTCTTCTAATATGTGCACTTATTTTTGTTTACATTCGTACATGTAACCAGCACATGTATTCAGTATAGATCGGTATAGAATTATTAAGTTTACGGAAATAAAACATTTCACTGCGAAATTAAAATTTTGTTTTACATTAAACTTAAATCATCATTTAACATTGTTAACATTCAAAACACGAATTATACCCATTTCCGAACTACTAAAATTAAATCGTTTAAATTTTACGTTTTTATTATTTTATTTCATTTTTACATTAGCATGTTTTGTTCGCAGGTAAATTTTTGGTTAAGTAAACACCTTTCTTTTATTTAACTGCACTCAAAATGGACATGCTCTTGCTTTGAAGTTTTTGCACAGAATGAATAGCAAATTGCTAATAAATAGTCATTTTTTTCTTAAACTTAACATTTTCAATTGGTTATGTTACGATACAAACATTTCCAGATGGTATCTCCGGATTGGTTGATCTTTATAATGTAATCAATATTAAATTTTGCAATAACTTATACTTATTAAAACTATTAGAGCCATTAAATTGTACACAAAATTCTCTTTAAAATTGCTGTATTTTGCTTAACACTTACTATTTTATTAAAAATTTCTTATACTAAAATTTCCTTATAACTAATTTATTCTACTTTCTAGGAGAAAATTAAGTTCATAGATGAAATCTGCAACTCGAAACACATAAGTTCATACTAAATTTAAGTCCCCATATGACAATTATTTATTCACTTCCCGAACTCAGGCTGTCGAAACTGTTTTTAACTGTTTTACTGCCACATTTTTACATTTTGCATCAAAGTGTTACTTTATAATATTAGGTAAGTTTGTTTAACACTTATTGTTCAATACATTCATACACATCTTTGGAATTTCAATAAATATCGCCTAAAATTGTCAATTTTACTGATTTTGTCTATAAATCTACCTCCTACACATCTTAACTAATACAAATTGTTTTTAGAGTTTATGCAGATCATGTTACCAGACCAGGATTTTCTTTCTATGCATGGATATTATGAATATTTTTAATAATAGCACTACACGTATGCTCTCCGAAGCTGCTCGGAAACCTGAAATATGAACATTTTCTTGTGTAACTTTGATAAACATGATGTACCTATTAATTTAACTTTATATAGCCCTACACTATGATGCATAATCACCTATGTACTTATATTATTCCTTATTATAACTTCGTAAATTCTGTTTTAACACACTCACCATGCTCAATTTAACATACCAGAAACAATTCCATGCTCCGTATTATATTTATTATCAACGTTTCTTTATTTTACAGTCATAATTAACACCCTAAACGTACCTTCGCAGTATATTCAAATAATTTAAGTTAATTAACATTTACACAGTGTTCAATGCCGCTAAAGTAAGCGGTTATTGTTTAAAGGATCTTTAAGTGGTGGTTGTAAACAGAATTACAATGTTTAGTGAATACTCAAACATATCTTGGACGTTCAAGAAAATACGTGTTTATACTGAGTTTATAGGTTTCACAGCCAACTATATCATCAAAGTGTTAAATTAACGTAAGATTCGCTTTTGAGGTTAATAATGCAAAAGAGATGCCACACAAAATACATTTTTTGAAAGCTGAGAATGAGCTTTATTATATAATTAAAAAATATACAGGGTGTTCCATTTAAAAAAACAAAACTTTGGTTTATTGCGAAGAAACTGACCACTAAATTCTACGGAAAATTCTGTATAAAACCCACTTTTCACCATTTCGATAAATTACAAGGCAAATCAGTTGTGCTTCAGATGTGCAAATTTTGAATTTCGCCCTATATCTCAAATACTAATAGGACTATGATTCTGCTTATGGTATCTTTCGTTTCACGAAAAATTAGAGCAGGGTTGCAAAAACCGCGTTTTTGTTCGCAAACGAGATATCCAACATTGCAAATTTTACAACACGTGTTGGTTTTCCTGTCTTTTCTGCTGGAACAAACCTGACACCTTCCCGATGCGATTTTTTGTCGCTATGGAGATGGTACTTCAACTTCCCTCTGAACCCAATTTTTATGTCATTAGGCAACGTGACCATGGTGTAGACCTATATTGAAAATGTTCTTCTATTAATTATTTTGCAAGATTTTTCAAAGAAAAATTTATTTTTGGTTATTATATTTATCAACAATGTAGGAATTAATTACTGCAATGTTCAAAAACCCATAAAGTGTTAGTGGCCATCTCAGTGATCTTCTTGAAACAGAATATGATCCACACAATTCATCTTCAGTGTCCACTCCGCCCTTAGTTAAATTGTAGAATGTTATTATTTCAGGTTTTCTTCTACGGATTCACTGTCAACATAGTCATCATGATGCATTGTCGAACCAAGTAATACTGTTTTACCTTTTTTAGGGCAATATGAAACCAACCACTTATCTTTTGAAAACGCAAACATACTGGAATATTGAAACCTAGTTTTCCGTGTAAGAAGTTCAGTTGCTAGTTCCCTTTTAATCTTCCTAATTGTTCCTACGCATGTCAGTAGATGTTTTTCTGATAGGTCGTTCATTAGCTTAATACCCATAAACCATTGTTATTTTCCTCCTGTTTTATCATTTGGATTGATTAGGCGGCATACTACTGGATAAAGATCATTGTCTAAGTTATATTTTCCATGGGGCTGTTTACCAGCATATATTTCAAAATTATATGTATAATATGCACGGCTGTCAGTCAAAAAATCTTAATTCCATATTTAGCAGGTTTACTTTTTATATATTGAGAATTTTAAATATCTTCTTAAAATACTGCGGAGATCTCACGTATAGCAGCCAGCTTGTACTCTCCTCTTCTAGTTTGTCTGTCACGTATATCGTCAAAATGTAGACACGTAAATAAAAACAAAAAAACGCTTTCGCGGCATGCAGGTGGAAAATCAATCTACACCAAATCCATCTTTTTCTCAAAGTTCTTTAGTGTTGAAGCGTCTAGAATTAATACACCAGCATAGTAAATCAAACCAAAAAGTACTTTTATTTCTCTAATATCGGTTGGACTGGGATCTCTTTCGCGTGAAAATCTTGTTCGTACTGAATCTATGTGTATATTGGTATAATTCACAATGAGAATAATCAGATCGTCAGTTATCATGCAGTTCCATGCTACAATAGCAATCATTGCAGATTTTGCTTTTCATTTTGGGCCTGGCAGATCGATCACAATATTGTGTGCTCTACTTCTTACATTTTTCGATGGCACATTTTCAACCACTTGGTACCATCTTTTCCTAGATAGAAGTGGAATCTGAAAAATCTGATTCAACATCGAATTTCAAATTGTCTTCATCCGTGTCAGTATTGTGATCATGATCACTGATTGAAAGATGATCATCTTCGCTATCTCACTTATTAGGTAAAATGGCATCGCCGTAAGGTTCTTCATTGATTATTTTGTCTATTCCTGAACGTAATTCTTTTTCTGTCACGCGCCCTCTGTACCTCGAGGAACTTTGTGACGGTTCTGGTTGCGTATCCATTATTAATTTGTAAAGTTATTTATTTGCAAAACAGTCTAATTTATTCACACTTATAAAACACTAAAAATAATATGTAAACTACAATAATTTATTTGATACGACACTATTAATTTATGTGAACGCTAAGCCGCTATTTACTGAATTCAGCATTCCCCAACGATGCTCCATTTATACTCGTATACCTGGCGCCTGGTGTTCCGAAAACTTCTAGAATGTATTACAACAGCCCGTGGGCTATCTTATGGTTATGAGTCATCGCGTTATCGTGAAGGGTATGTGTAATTGCAACGATGTCGTAGGCGCGTTATCTTACTGCTATGACTCATCAAAAAGAGCCAGACTGGGTGACGTAAAAAAATATTCACACGAATTACGAACAAATACCAATTTATCTATTATTTCTCGTCCAAATTGTCACAAAATAAAAACCATCAAAAGTACAACACGAAATATACGGTAACGAAAGGACGCGCCCCGGGTTAAATACTCCCGCTTTCAACCAAATAAAGCACAGGACTGATTCAGAATGCTTAGTAGGCTGTTTATGCGCGTAGCTAGCATTCTTAGGCTTTACCTGAGGGACTCCTGCGGATAACCGAAATTTGTAATAGATATACTAGATAGAACTTGAAGCGGGTATTTTTTACGCACGCGCGCGTCCTTATGGGTTAAGCATTTATCTACTATAAGAGGTGAGTTTTATGAATAATATTTTTAGTATATAGTTTACTGACGCAAACATTAGAAATTATTATAGTGTTTTGGGGGTGTGGTGGCTCAAAATTTATATAGTAACTATTTATTTACAATGGTTGACTAAACTAAAGTTTAGTAATGTTAGTTAAACGAGTCAGGCGTATATTTTTGGGATTTACAGTGAGCATGATGGATTTTGGTGTCAGAAGTGAGTTAATTGGTTATCAAGTAGGCCGTATTTGGTTTTTTCGATCAACCATCTTCACCTATGAGTTCTTCCTTTCAACACAGTTTAAATCGCAGTGGTGCCTTTTGACACTCTATAAGCGAGTCTGAATTTATTTATAGGTAATTTAGAAGTTTGGAGTTAGTTTTCAAGTTCAAGAAATCTTACTGCAACACTACTCCCTTCTCTAGTGTAGTTAGCTGGCAACCCACGCATCTTGTACACGCATACACGACGCCTTGTGCGAATTTGATTGCTTAATATTTCTTCAACCAGTAAACCATACTAACCGTTCTTAGTTATATACTGTTGCAACTAGCTGTCACTCCTCTATCCGTGAACATTTAAGAGTACAAAATGACTAGCGAAAAATTAAATACAATATGATGTTTCGGAACAACATTAAAAAAAGAACATAACGGTGCGTAGCTCAATTAACTTAGTTTCTTGAACTAATGACCTTTCCTCTAACAAAGTAATTAATGTCACCAAGTTTCTCAATATTATTCCAAAAGTTAAATAAAGGGCTTCACTAGTTGATTACCTAAACAATCATTTTAATGACTTCATGTGTGACATTCAAATTGAGCAATGTGTTAACCCTTCCGTTACCTTCGGGTCTATATGACCCGAAATCAAGTTGTTGTTTAGATAATTTTTTTGTTTATTAATATCTAAACTACGTAGTTGATGACTTTGTTTCTAATAAATTTTTTTTCCTTATTTTTTTAAACATGATTGTTACATTGATGTTCCTCGGGTCATAATGACCCGAGGCTGTAATACATTAGTAGGACGTATAAACTTGTATTTCTAATTATTTTATATTGAAATTTGAGCATAGATAATATGCATATCATCACATGCTTGTTCAAATGTACCTACCTATGCTAGTAACTACAGCATTTTCGGCAAGTCTGTAGCCGCGTGTGCAAGTCGAAACAGGAAAAGACATGCAACTTGTAGCAGGTATAAATATCATATCGCAGTATGCAACCGACAGTTTTGTTTGTTACGTTGCAGAGTAAAGTGCGGCTTGTTGTACGTACTACTAGTTCTTCTAAAGTGCTGAAATAACTATAATGGCAAAAAATACCTTAGTGGTGAAGACTTAGAAAAACTTATTGATAATTTGAGTGACATTACTGACGCTGAAGCTTCTGAAGAGGAAAATCAGTGAAGATAGTGATTATGAACAGTCAGACGATTTTTGCGACGATGTTGGACGGACAAATCCTACGCAATTGATGCCACCTGCTCAATCGGTTCAATCTAGGGATAATGCCATAACTTGGATGTTAGATCCATTTCCTCAATCAGGGCGTGCAACTAGTGCAAATATCATAAAAGTCGCTCCAGGTCCAACTAGATACAGAAATGCAAGAGTCCAGGATGTAAAATCTACATTTCGGCCATTTTTCAACAGTTCTCTGGAAAATATAATTTTGAAAATGACTAACATCCGAGGTCGTAGAGTGTACGGTGACAAGTGGCAAGAATTAGATGACATTACGTTGCAGGCGTACATAGGTTTGTTACTCTTAGGAGGAGTTTACAGATCGCATGATGAATCTACCAGAAGTTTGTGGAATGCAGAAACAGGCAGACCTCTTTTTCGCGCAACAATGTCGTTGAAACGATTTTATTATATATCACGCGTGTTACGGTTTGATAATAAAGAAGATCGTCAAGAAAGAAGGCTACGGGATCAGTTGGCTCCTATTAGACAATTTTGGGACAAATGGGCTGAGATACTACCAACATTGTACAATCCTGGGCAAAACGTAACTGTGGACGAGCAGCTGGTTGCATTTAGAGGTCGTTGTCCATTCAGGCAGTATATACCAACCAAGCCAGCAAAATATGGCATCAAAATATGGACGCTTTGTGATAGTGCAAGTTCTTATGCTTTAGAAGTTCAAGTATATGCGGGAAAACCACCTGGGGGAAAACCTGAGAAGGATCAAGTGCTGATAGTAGTTTTAGACCTTACTTATGGACTAAGAGGTCAGAATGTAACTTGTGACAATTTCTTTACATCGTATAAATTGGGTAAAATGCTTCTCAAAATAAGTTTTGCTATGTTAGAGACTGTCAGGAAAAGCAACCCTGAGCTACCTATCATGGAAGTAAATAACGTTGTGCATAGTTCCAAATTTTATTTTACTAAAGATACCGCAGTTGTGCCTTCCAAGAAGGTCATTCTAATGAGTACGTTTCATAACCAGAAACAAATAAGCGACAGAGAAGACAAAAAATCACAAATTATGCTTGATTATAATTCTACCAAAGGAGCAGTTGGTACATTAGATCAGCTAATCGGTGCATACACATGCAAACGAAAAACGAATCGATAACCCATAATCTTATTTTACAACATTTTAGATACCAGTGCCTATAATGCTTTCGTCTTATGGCGCGAAATAAATCCAGACTGGAATAAAAATGTTTTGTTCAAAATAAGACTGTTTTTTAAGTAACTGGGCAAACAATTGGTAAATCCTTATATTTTGTCCTGAAAACATCTTCCCCGTAATGAACAATCAGCTGCAATTGTAACAGGTATTCAACAATGATTGGTGGAAAATTCTACCGCACCTCTTCCTGGAACTAGCAACAAAAACAACGAGCACGCTGTAAATTTTGCCCTTCTAAATGTGATAACTGATAACAAAACTGATGTGACCTGCATTAAGTGTAAAAAATATTTGTGTAAAGAACACGTGACCTATTATTGTCCCGACTGTAAGAAGTAGTGGATCATATCAATTATTAGACATTTTTTATTCCACTTTCTTTTTTTTATTTAAATTTGGTAGAATTCATTGTAAGTTTCACGTTTCATATAAAAAACGTTGCATTAGGGGAATAAAGTCAATAAATGTATAAAAATTGTTGTTATTTTGGTTTTAATTCATATTTCAGGAGTTCGGGTCATTATGACCCGAAGAAGCACAAGTGTATAGTCTTGTCAAGGAGAACAGCAGGCTTAAACATAACAAAGGTGCAGGGTAGATGAGAGTTGCGTTTGTGCGAGAAACATTTACACATTTACAAGTTTTGCATCCTGACTTGATTTTTTGATCAACTTCGAGTTGATTATATTTTGGGAGAAATCTAGTAGCGGCTGGTGGGGGTTCCAGGAGCAGTTTAAGGTTTTTAAGAAATATTTCTGAAATATTTTTGATACACAAATAAATAAACATTAACAAATTCAATTAATTAAATAAACGTGCAAACTGTATTCAAAAGATGTTTGACTCGCGTGCAGTTTCTAATTTTTTTTCAGGTTTGTATCTAAACTTCCTAACGTCTGGCGGACATCAAGATTGAAACGTCTATCATTATGAACGTAGTACAAAAGGGGTTTCATAATGATTATCCTTAAAAGATTTTATTATTTCATAAATTTTAGTTTCCACTTTGTCGATTGGAAAGTATATAAGGAAATGTATCTTATTTTATATCTTTTGTAACGGTGCGTAGACACCATTAACATTTGGAATTGTTGTCAACAGTATTATGTTAATGGCAACTAAGTATAAATGTCAATGACGTGACGCACTTACATAGAAATTCAAGTACATCTATTATCAATGAGACGTTAATTATTAAAATCATAACAGGTATTAAATATTCACAATACTTATACAACACTAAGAGTTGTTCATCGACGAACTTTTTATAGTTACATAATATGGCTGAATTTTAAATTCCTTTGAACGTGACCTAAGTTGTTTGCTTTGAAGTTTCTCATCTTTTACTTAAAAAACTACTTCTAAATCACACTGCTGTAAATGTTTCAGAACTTTCGTGTCTAACGTTTCTTTTACTCTCGTGTAATGGTAGAAGTTTAAGCTACAAATATTCCGCCTTGAAATCTACTAAGGCGTTTACTAACACATCCATTCGCCATAATTGTAATTTTGAAGCCGAACTCGGGTTAATTATCCTTTCAGTTCTTTGATGACACTAAAATTTGAACTATATAAACCAGTAGGAAGTAATAACTGTCATAAATATGTTACCAATGTATATTGTTAATGTAACAAAAAATATACAAGTTACAATACTCAACGGAAATGATTGTGTTTGTTGAAAACTTATATATGTGGACTTATCACTATTTTAATATTGAAAATCATACTAATTGTGTGATTAATTTAATTTAATGAATAATACTTGAGAAATAAGATATAACTTAATGTAACATTTTCATACTAGTACTAACTATATCTAATTATGTAAGTATTTCTTACAATTAGGCAACTTTTATATTGCTTTTTTACTTTTGAGCGTCTATACGGTCTCGCCTTGTAATGGCACATTCTTTCCAAACGCTAAGAAGAATAAAACAAAGAATGAATACAAAAAAAACTTAAAATACTACCAAAATAAGTAAATGAGGCAATAATTCTATTTATTGTCTCGTTTGTTTACGTGATTATAACTACATTTTGCACTAAATAAGTTGTTGCAGATTATACAGTGTGTATCGCCAAATGGAATAAATTCGATAATAAATAAATGGGGGCGTGTTCGAAAAGACGCTCGGGCACGCGATTGGTATAGTATAGTATTAGGATTCCCGTTTTCGTATTAGCGCATTAGTAAACGCAAACCATTTGTCTTTTAACCCTGTTTAAATTGTGGTTGTACTTCTAAACAACAGAAACGTAGGATTTACGGCGATAGATAAATTTCTTCAAGCAGACAATAAGCATTAAAATATTCCACTAATAACTGCAATGTGGCAATAAGAGACGACATTAGTTTATGTTGGACGCAAAACTACAACTACTTTTGAGTGCCTGAGATTCTAAAAATTTTATACTTATTAACTTATAAGCTTTTAAAATAAATATTTTTATTCAATTAACATACTGAAAAATGTACAAACGACGCAAGTAAGTGTTTACTACTATATATAATTAGTACCTATTAGTTTACAGGTTTTAATGAAACTAACATTCATTACAAATCAAATTTCACTATAACATTAGTGTAATGCATAATTAATTTCGCATGACGTTTATTAGCAACAGACAAGCGCATTAATAATCCTATAATTAGATTTATTGCATTCACATCAAAATTCTTGTGTAGATACCAATTTATTTCATTACTTATAAATATGTACTTAAAATTATCATTTATTAAAGAATCAATTATTTTAGAACCTTTGACTAACAAGTTATTCTTAGTTCATATAGCAATTCAGTGAACCGCACTAATCCGAAAACGGAAATCCTAGTTGAAAAATACTATATCTTTAGCTGCGCACATTTTTCAACAGAAACTTTTTATACAGGGCGTCATGTAACAGTGGCCAAATACAGCATTCTTATTTTAAATGCAACACCCTGTATATTATAATTTTTTTTGGATTCTTAAAAGATTCTAGACACAGTTCATGTACAGGGTGGTTCATTTTCGATGTTTTCTTATGGGAAGTACCCCTTCTATTACAGATAGATAAAAAGTAATATGGGGTCCTTGTGCTCGATTTTGGCGTTAAGATACAATAGTCATAATCAAGATATCTCTGATCGATATTGCACAATTAGCCAAAATTGAAAAAATGCCGATTTTGAAAAACTTGAATAACTTTTTTCATTTCAAAATTTTTTTTTAATTGGTATATTTATTAAGGATAACAGTTGGCTTAGAAAACCACATATGAAATTGAATGAAGATATTCTACTCAAAAAAGAAATTTCACTTCCAGTAAAATATTTCACAGACATTTTGTAATTCAAATAAGTTTAATTGTAATGTTGTTCTTGTGGAATGGTAACAAATTATAAAATCTAAAGATTGAATATAAAATTATCAAAAAACCTCAAATGCAAATTGAAATAAAATGAAAATAAACAATATAACATCATCAGAAATTAGAAAAGCTAACAGCAAATCAATTTTTATACGTATATGTAAACATCTAATTCTATAAACAAACAAAAATAGGAACACAAAATATCAATATAAAAAACACACTAAAACTACATATATTTTTCAAACTGTGCGCCCTCTTTTTAAATGCAGACTTCGCATCCTCCTCTAATTAAATGTATAGAGTTATATATAGATAATGGTGTTCATTTTGTAAAAGACACACGATCACTTTATTTTAACTCATTCACAGTATTATTAGTTCTTTTGTACATGTTTTTCAAAAAAACCCATAAAAAGAAATCTAGAGGCGAAAGATCGGGTGAACGATCAGGCCACAAAATTGGTGCTGTCGTTCCCATCCAGCTATTGGGAAAACGTAAATGTGAGTAGTCACTAACTACACGGGAATTATGTGCCGGAGCTCCGTCTTTATGAAATATCACATAGGAACATTGTGCTAAAAGAAGACTATAGAAATCCCTCCAAATGAATTCGTAGAATATCGAGATATTTCATTGAGTTTAATGTTCCTTCATACATGTGATAATAAAAACGTCCGTTTTTAATGCAGCACCACACATTTATTCCAAATTTCCTTTGACTCCTACGACAGCACTGACATGAGCGTTATTATCTGCCCAGTAAGGTAAATTGTGATTATTAAAAATAGCACCACTACTGATATTCACCTCGTCTGATCATGCAATAGAGTTCGAAAAATTAGGTATATTTTGGCACAGACTTATATACTAGTTAGAAAACTCAGTACGCCGCCTTCTGTCGTCTGTAGTCAAAAAATGTTCTTTCCGAAATCTATAGGAATGGTATGTGTTTCTTTAAAATTCGAAGGGCTTTGTTTCTAGACACGCCTAGATTAACCCTTTGTCTAGATGAAGTTGTTGGCTCTGCCTCGACTTGTCCTAAGACGACCATCGAATTTTCTTTAGAATTTTGTTTAAAGTAAGTTTTTGGCCTGGGATTTTTTAAAAAACCGAATTCAATAATTAAATTTTTCTGTAACCGAAAATTAATTAAGATATAGTTTGGAGCTAGTAAAGATTTTAATTTCTATTAACTATACCGTACAAAAATATTTTTATTCGGTTGCTGCCTTTCAGGAAAATTTTGTAAATATAATTCCGATGCCACATTCTTATCACCTTCGGATAATATAAAACACTTTAACAAGCAACATTTTTCTGAATTTGTATAAATAGGCATGCTGATTACTAAATTCCAAGCTCACTTTTTTGGATACTTCTAATTTTTAATTTATTACTTGACATATAGCTATCATTTGTTTTCACTAAAACAAATATATTTTTGAAAAGCAGAAAAAAATGTCATTTAAAAATTTCATAGCCAACTATGGTTGTCATCTTTTTAAATTTGCCATTTTTTTAATTTTGGCTAATTGCGCAATAACGGTCAGAGATATCTTGATTATGACTATTGGATCTTAATTAATACCAAAATCGAGTCCCCATAAGGAAACATCGAAACTGACCCACCCTGTATACTGTCCTATATCTATCTTCAACCTTTTCGGATATATATGTGTTTTCAAATTTAAATTAACATTAACAAAAGATAAATATTTGATTACAGAAATTTGCTACACCACACTCAATACTTATTTCCGATTAGGTTTTGATAATGGGAAAGTAAGTAAAAACCATTTCAGCGTTCCTTTTTAAAGATGAAATAAAAAAAAAAGCTATCAATAGTTTTGTTTATTTCTGTTTAAAACGCCTGGCCTTAGCGAATTGTTGTCTGTCAGCATCACAGTAGTTGTCAGTGTTATAGTCGTTGGAATTTCGTTAACTGGATATCAAAAAAATGGTTCACTTAACAGAAACGCACAAAATAAGAATTCTACAGATGATTGGTTATAGAGATAACACACGGGCACAAATGGAAGTTGCTCGCTTATTTCATGAAAAATTTCCAAATTTGCTGCCAAGGGACAATTAGTAAAATAGAAAAGCAGTTTCGCGAGCTTGGGCATGTAAGTCAGAAGAAAAATCAGCTGCCAATGCAATAAGTGATGGTACCAAATTGGATGTTATGCTTAACTTTGAGAAAAAACGACGTACTTCTAGTCGAAAAGCAGCCCTAATGTTTGATATTAGCCAGTCATCGATTATTCGAACACTAAAAGAAAATAAAATGCATACCTCTAAAATGATACCAGCTCAGGGCTTCTTGGAAGAGGATTTTTTGCTGCCAAGGGACAATTAGTAAAATATAAAAGCAGTTTCGCGAGCTTGGGCATGTAAGTCAGAAGAAAAAGCAGCTGCCAATGCAATAAGTGATGGTACCAAATTGGATGTTATGCTTAACTTTGAGAAAAAACGACGTACTTCTAGTCGAAAAGCAGCCCTAATGTTTGGTATTAGCCAGTCATCGATTATTCGAACACTAAAAGAAAATAAAATGCATACCTCTAAAATGATACCAGCTCAGGGCTTCTTGGAAGAGAATTTTGATTGGAGAACGTATTTTTGTGAACAAATGACGGCAATGTTAGATAACCATGTGATTCAATTAGAACATGTTTTGTTTTCTGATGAGTGTACCTGTACACTTCACGGTCATGCTAATCGTCAAAATTGGCGCTATTGGTCTAAGCACAATCCTCACTGTATCAAAGAAGAACATGCGCAATACTTTAGTATCATAGGTCCCTTTTTCATTGATGGCAATTTAGATGGCGATAATTTATACTGCTCCAAAATAATGTCCTGCCAACTTTCACAAACTTATATCCTAATCCAGCAAATCCACAAGTTCCAGCGAATATGATATGGTTTCAGCAAGATAGAGCACCGCTCCAATACTATATCAATGTCCGGCAGTAGTTATAACCAAGTATTTCCAAATCGATGGATAGGGAGGCCAGGATTGATGGAGTGGTCAGAACGATCCCCTGACCTGACGTCATTAGACTTCTTCTTATGGAAATATGTTAAAATTATTGTATAACCCCTCGACTTAACTGACTTAAGAAGACGAATAATGCTTGCGATTAGATCGATCACGCCTGAGATGTTGAATAACGTTAGAATAAATTTCTATTTAAAATTAAGGTGTTGCCAAGACGTTCGCGGCGAGCATTCTGAACATCTCCTATATTGACATTAATGGTTGTTTTTTTTACATTATCAAGAAATAAACAGTATTACTTACTAGTTTTTCAGTGTGATTTAGCGAATTTCTGTAATTAAGCAATTTTCTTTTGTTATTCATTTTTGCAATAAATCTGAAAACGCTTAATATTTGAGAAAGAATTGAAGATAGATAGGCGGCATTGTACATGGAATATGTTTAGAATTTCTGAAGCATCCAATAATTGAGTAATATACACGGTGTTGCATTTAAAATAAGAAAGTTTGTATTGTCCACTGTTACATGACACACTCTGTATAAAAAGGTTTGTTGAAAAGAATGCCAAATACCGCTCGCCGTGCCCGAGCGTTTTTTCGAAACCTTCCCTATTTATTTATGACCGAATTTATTCCATTTGGCTGATACACAGAGGAAGAGGACAAACCACCAATAGCACTGTGTTTGATCCCATTCATAGTTGCAATGGACACAACTCGTGCTGTATTGTCCGTTCCTGGGTTCAATTCCATCACATGTTCTAACTACTTTATTGGTGCTGCAGCTTTCCATTTCATTAATACCAAAGAATCTAATTTTATGTTTGGTAAGTGTTTCTTTCACAAAGAGTAACTGGATAATTGTATTTTTTCTTTCATAATCCGTGATACCTTATAATTTTCAAACTTCTTGGTTTTCAGCGATAATGCGCTTTAGTAAATTAGAATTTCCAACAGTTTCAGTTAAAATGTTAATTTTTTTATTCTCAGACATTGGGACCTACCTCAGAGGCGCTAATTTAGAAAGTATTGAAAATACATTCTATTATTTTCAAAGAATAATTAGATAATTGTATTTTTTTTCTTTCATATTTCGTGGCATCTTATAATTTTTAAACTTTTTTTGATATTAAAAAGCAAAGTAAGTTTTAAGCTTGATCGCATATCATTCTTTCTAAAAGTTATATACTCGCACAAGAAATAAAAATTAAAATAGCTATATCTTCTAGAAAGATTGGAATAATTTAAAAAATAATCTAACGGAGTAAAGTGCTTTGAAATACCTTGCGAATGAGCCAAATTTCAATCCTCCGTTCCATTTAAAGAACGGTAGGGGCAAAGCTCTACACTTGTCTTATAAGGTTAGGGTCCCCATACCATCTCCAGCCAGGGGGCGAAGGCCCGAGAACAAGTTGCGAAGCCCTACACGTGTCTTACAAGCTAGCGCTAGGCCTCTTTATTAGAATACAGCCCCAATGTATAAATAAAATTTCGTAAGGTTACAATTTGTAGATAGGAATTAAAAGAAAACGCACAATTGCCTAACCTCCAGGCTGAACTGCCGAATAGGCTCTTAATACAACCAAAAAAATTTTGTGTGCCTGTGTATTTAAACCAGTTTAAATCAATTTAATTTACACTTTTTGTATTTCTTGCAGAAAATACCGTTTCATTCCTAAGTTTTGTCTACACTACTGCAACATACGCGGTATCAGGTCTAATCTTAATGCTATTCACCAACATCTTGAACAATTACAACCTGATATATTGTTTCTATCTGAAACACAAGTCTCCTCTGAAAACTCCGAGTCACCCGACTTGCAATTTCCTCAATACCATCTTCACTCTAACTTTCGATATAAAGGAGGCGTATGTGCGTACATCAAGGACAGAATTGCTTGCAAGAGGGTTTCTTCCTTAGAAAATAAAAATTTTGACGTGATTTGGTTTAAACATTCTGGTCCTAATTTTGTGAAATTCTACTGTTGCATTTATAGGTCTCCTAATGACAGCAACTTTCAAGACTTCTTCGATTACCTTAGTATGAAAGTTGACTATCTCCTGTCTCAGTTTCCATCTTGCGATATCTCATTTGTAGGCGATTTCAATGTTCATAACTCTAATTGGCTTCAATTTTCATCTACTACAAATCCTGCTGCTATTTCATGTGATCTCACACAAATGATTTTTGAACCCACAAGAATCCCTGATAACCCTAACCATACTCCACATCTTCTAGATCTCTTTCTTACATCAAACCCTCTTGTTTATAAAACTTCCGTTCTTTCGCCTTTAGGTCTTTCCGACCATTGTCTAATAAAAATCATTTCTACTGTACCTAAATCCACTGTTGTTCGCAAAACCGACAGAACCTTGTGGTGTTTTAAGTCAGCTCGATGGAGTGATTTACGGGATTTCTTTGCAACCTTTCCATGGCGTGATTATTATTTTAAGTCGTCCTCTTCTTCGGACATCGCTCTTTCAGTATCTGAAGTCATCCTCATGGGAACGGAGTTATACATTCCGAAAAAACAGTACCGTGTAGGTCATTCACGTTCCCAACCCTGGTTCAATAAGGCTTGTGCTGATGCAATATCTTTAAAAAATAAATGTTACATTAAATGGAAATCTAATAAATCGGTTGACAGTCATGTAGAATACGTTGGTGCTAGAAATATCTGCAAAATTGTCATCACTAAAACTAAAAAGTTGTTCGAACAACGAAAATGCAATGAACTAGCTACATCTCCTTTAGGCAGTCGTAAATTTTGGTCTTTAGCAAATGCCATTAGTAAAAACTTTCGAACATTTTCATTTCCCCCCCTGACATCTATTGACGGATCGGTAGTTGCTGATTCTGTAGACAAAGCCAACGTTTTTGTGGATTTGTTTGCATCAAACTCGTGTCTCAATGATTCTGGAAAAGATGTGCCCCTAGTCAACTCTTCTTCATACGTTATGAAACCAATTCATTTTCGGTACAAGCTCTTGGAATCGATCATCAGTAGGCTTGATCTCAATAAGGCGACTGGCCCAGACGGTATCCCAGCTATTGTCTTAAAGAAATGTTCCCCCGAACTAGTACCAGTCCTATCTAAGATCTTTACGGTCTCTATATCTTCTGGGGAATTCCCTTCATCATGGAAGTTAGCAGATGTTCAACCTATTCCCAAAAAAGGTAATAAGACCGATCCCTCAAATTACAGACTTCCATTTTGTCTAAAATCATGGAAAAAGCCATCAATCAGCAACTGCTCACGTTCCTTGAAACTAACAAACTCCTTAGTGACCACCAATATGGGTTTAGGCAAAGTCGTTCAACAGGCGATCTTCTTTCATATGTGATCCAAGTTTGGAACAATACAGTAGAGCAGTCCGGTGAAACAGTTGTAGTCGCTTTAGATATCTCAAAGGCATTTGACCATGTTTGGCATAAGTGTTTACTTGCCAAACTCACCTCGTTTGGGTTAAATGATACGCTCATCAACAGGGTTTCTAGTTTCCCTGATAAAAGACGAATACGTGTCGTAGTTGATGGCTTTTTTTCAAAAGAAGTTAGCATTAACGCGGGCGTACCACAGGGATCCGTTATAGCGCCTACACTTTTTCTGCTGTACATAAACGACCTTATTTCTTCAACAACTAACCCCATCCATTGCTTTGCTGACGGTAGCACTCTTCACTGTAGTTCATCTCAGTGTACTCTTAGTGATAATCCACCTTCTATGTCAAATCAAGAAATTAAAGCTGAAATGGCAAATTCAATCAACAAAGACATTCAACGTATTCTCGAATGAGGAAGCAATAATCTAGTTAAATTTAATGCTAACAAAGCTCAGTGTTGCCTTATGTCCGCCAAAAAAGATCGATCATTTCCTGTTGTAAGTATGAATGGCTCAGTTCTTAAGTTTTCAGACTCTATTACTCTGTTGGGTATGACTGTATCTTCAAATCTCTCATGGGTTGACCATCTTCTGTCAGCTACCAAAACAGCTGCTCGTAAAATAGGCTTTTTGTACAGATCTAAGCAGTACTTTACCTCTCGACAACTCCTTCTGCTTTATAAGGCCCAAATTCGGCCTCATCTGGAATATAATTCTCACCTTTGGGTTAGTACTTCCCAATACGCTCTCGATATCGTTGATCGTATTCAAAAGAGAGCGATTAGGCTTATAAATGACCCGTCCTTAACTTCTCACATACAGTCCCTTGAGCATAGAAGCATGGTTTCAGTTCTTTCTTTGTATTATCGTTATTACCACGGCTATTGTGCTGGTGAATTACATTCTTTGATACCATCTCGGGCTATCTTTGCGAGAAACACTCGGTTCGCTCATTCACATCATCAGTATGCAGTACAAATCTCCACTTGTCGTACCAAACGGGCGCAATCCACATTTTTCTACACGGCTTCTAAACTCTGGAATGATCTCCCTAGTTCCTGTTTTCCTCTCACTTATGATATGAGAAAATTTAAGGTAGCTGTTCATAGGCATCTATTGGCAATTCATTGTCCCTCTATCCATCCTCCTAAGTGTTCCTGAGTGCTTTAGCATGATAGGCCTTATTTAGCCTGTTCAGGTCCACAATCATAAAAAAAAAACAATGACTAGTTGACTGAAAAATCAACAAAATATGACGTTACGTCAAATTGTTTTGATCTCTAACAGTTATTGTTGTGTAAAAAGATAAAAATTTGGTACTTTAAAACAAAATGGATAGTTTTTCCAATGAAGAATATGCTGATATGCACTTAGTTTATGGGGAAGTACAGTGTAACGCCTGTGCAGCAGAATGAGGATACGCGGAAAAAATTTTCAAACAGAGTACATCCCAGTCACTTAACATTTATAGCGCTACACCAAAGAATAAGAGACGCTGGCTCAGTAGTTCCTAAGAATACTGAAACTGGTAGACACATTGATGTTACAGAAGAATACGAAGACGATGTTTTGATGCAAATTGAAGAGATTCCTGACATGAGTACCAGAAGACTCACTGCTATGCATCCTAATACTTGCAAATATTTCATATGGAACATTATTCGTTGAGAAAACTTTTAAACTCGTAGAGTTTTCAAACCGGTTGAGGAAAAAGAATTAGGACCCTAATTTTTTTCTTTTTTTTTGGGATGAAGCTACCTTTACCACGTATGGGACTTTTTATTTACATAATGGATATCAATACACATACATTGACGAAAATTCTTATGCACCAGCAAAGATTTAGTATTAAAGTCTGGATAGGTGTAATCGGTAGTGAGCTGCTGGGTCCTGTAGAGTTATCTGGCCGTTTAACAGAACATGGGTATCTTAATTTTTGTGTTTTACCTGATTTAATAGACGACATTCCCCTGATGATCAGACAGAATCTATGGTTCTTGCACGATGGTTTTCTAGCTCATTTTAGTGCATAACTTCGTCAATTTCTTAATAGTTATGGTAACCAATGGATTGGAAGAGCTAGTCCAGTAAATTGGCCTGCAAGATCCCCAGACTTAAACCCCAGTGATTTCTGTATTTGAAGATCCTTAAAATCATTAGTTTATGCTGTTCAAATACTCGCGTGATCAGTTATGGGAAATAATTGATGAAGCTTGCAATGAAATTGGAAATCATCGTGGAATTTTTGCAACAATTCAACAATCTTTACAGAAAAGAATAGATTTATTTATTGAAACAAATGGTAATCATGTAGAGCATATGCTATATAAATTCATTGTGTTCTTGTTCTTAGTTGCCCATAATGTTATTTTTTATTTTAGTACATAAATTGTATAGTACAAACTAAAACATTTGCTTCGTGAGTCATGATTTCCACAAAATTTTCAGAAAATCATAAACTAACTAAAACAAGTAAAACTAGACACTCTGTTGATTTATCGCAGCCAAACAGGCATTGAAAACATAATTTTCAGTAATGAAACGGTACTTTCTGCCAGAAACACAAAAAGTTTAAATTTATTTTTCTCGCAAACGGTACGAGATAGAACATATTTTGTATGGAAAATATCGAAAAAATTTTTAATTTGATGTAAAATCCATTAAAAATTGAAAATAAAAAATTTTCGTCAAAAAAAAAGCTGTTGGCCCTCACAAGTGGACCGCTTCTCAGCGGCCGGTCTCCCATTATCAATTTATTCGTTGTACCACGCTTAAACTTGTTACGTAGCGTTATTTTTGAGATATTTAGCAAAAAGTGACTTGACGGTGCCATCTTCAAAGGCCTCTAGGTCCCTTAGGAGGGATTAAGGTAATTTAGGTTATGTAACGGGTTTCGATGGTGGGAAGTGATACTTGCCCTCAACGAAGTCCAACACAAAAATTTAACCTTGCTTGGAAATATTTTATTTAAAGAAAATTATAAGTTACGGTAATTATGTATATTTATGACCACTCCTGGACGGGCTGCGAATGTCGGTTGTCTTTCCAGGAGGATGAAAAACGGATTCGGGCTCCACCCAAAGATAAAGTATTGTTCAGGCGGTCATTGGGTCCACCCCTGGACTTATACGGTTTCGAAACGGGCTACGTCGGGTTTCTAAGTGGAGGATAAAATTAAGGATCGAATGCTTATGGTAGAAGCTGTATCTAAAACTCAATTAAATTGGGCGGACGGCGGATTGGGTACACAAAGTCACAGGTTCCCTTGACAAACAAAATTGCTTCACCAATGATGGATGAAAATGAATGATTCTTAGTAAATAAGAACTCTATCAATTTATTTAAATTTCACTCATTACGGTTTAATCAAAACGGTGCTCGGCAGCAAAGCAACTTTCTACTACTTGTCAAAATAAATTTAACAAAATCGTTATACTCGTTTACTGAGCAAGTATTTACTGAGTTGAATTATGTTAATTAATTTTTACTAAATACTCTTTACCTCATACTAATTCACAATTTTTGTCTAAATGCTATAACAGAGAAAGAAAGGTAATGATTTTGGTAAAGACACTGTTATATAGAGTATGATATTTAAAAGGCTGGAAGTTCCATAACTGTAACGATGAGGCGGCAGCGTAACAATTTGTTTTAATTGATATTAAATCAATTACTGAATTAATATTTGTCATCGTGCTAAAATTATTATTTGTGAAATAACAGAACGATTAATATAAAATTCTGCCAGCTTCCATTAGCAAAATAACACTTATATCAACTCAAAATCACGCAATTCCAGAAGCTGGTCACTGTTTGACACAGCTGCCAATGGTTGGAATATTTTATTACAAATAGTTCATTATACGGAATAAGGACGAGATTACAATTCCTATTGTAGTTGTTTACCTCGTTCATGATAGAACTTATTTCAAATTTAACTTTAATTATTTACATTGGAACTATTATTTAACACGAAATAAATTAATCCACACTATAAAGGTGTTAACTAAAACTTGTTTTACTCATTTAAAACTTTCTAATTATATTGATCGGACTTTAAATTCTACTTGAATGCTTTGTTACAATGTACATTTTTAATGCAAAGTAAATTATTACTTCTCGCGTTTACTTTTGGAATAACAAAAGGAAACTTGTATTTATATTAACGGTTATTTATAGTACTTGATAAGTTTTAATTTTGAAATAAAGAAAAATCTCTATTTACAACTACCGGCAATCTCTTAGATCTTTTTCATTTCTGCTCAACGTAAATGAATTTATTTTGAATGACTAATTTTTGGACTATAATTATTTGACCTTTATTACGAGTCAATAAATTACTTAATTTTACTGTTATCAACATTTAACGGTGAGTACTTAATTAATTTACGGACTTAATTACGGTTTGTGTTAGCGGAGTAAAAAGGAAAAAAAACTAATCTTCACACTTCCCGCTTACTTTAAAATAAAATTGTAACAGAAAAGTTGAATTACCTCCATTAGAAGTCGGTCTTAATGCCACGAAATAATTGAAACTAAAATTTTTCTAATATAAAATAAACTACTGATCCTAAAATGGAAAATACATAAAACTGAAATTCTTTGCAAAAATAAAATTAAACTACTTGTCCTACCACAGTTTTCATTTTCTAATAAACTGAAATTAATTTACCTGCATCTAATTGTTAAATTTTTGTAACGGGTTTCGATGGTTAATTTATGTTATTTTAACAGGCGCAAAAATGAACTAACTATTAATTTGAAAATATTTTTTTATTTTTAAATTAAGACGGTAATATAATATGTATGATTACGGTGAAGCTGTTTTTTTTTTCGGAAACATTTATGTATGAATTTGACGTTGGGTGAACAGAGATTTTGTATGATATAATTTAAATAACTTACACAGATTATGATGCAGAACGGAAATTAATTACCGTATCAATTTTTGTATCTCGGTTTTCTTGCATCATCCTGTTTGTAGTTAGGGCTTTCCCAGTTCGTTCGGATTTCTATCTACAACTTATGTTAATATTTGACTTATATCTAAGCTTATACTGAACAGTTGGTTTGGAGGATGGTAAGGATAGGGATAGGTAAAAGGGGACATGGGCCACCCATATGGATAACACCATGGCTCGCTAAGTGCAAGGGCGCATCCTTGGGGTGAAAGGACTTTGGTGGACGGTCAAATTAAGTCCTTTGCCTGCTACACTTCCGACGGTACTTACAAATCTAATTCTTTCTGTATGCAATGGTGACGGTCTATCTAACACATAATTATTTATTTGTAATTAAGAATATTTAGTTTGATGTTTAATCGGCGTTGTACGGCTTCGGATGTTTTACATGGATTCTGTTGATCTTTCGATTCGTTATGTGACCCTTCAGGTTAAATACTACGGGTGATACTACTTTTGTTATAACATACGAGCCTAAAAATTTCGGTGCCAGTTTGGCGGCAATACCAAGTGGTCTATTAGAAAGTGGGTGCTGTCTGTGTAGCACTAGGCTACCTACGGTCGTTATCTACTCTCGACTTCTCAGATTGTAATGTTTTGTCTTTGAATCAAATTATTAAATTGTTTAGAGAAATTCTTACGGACTTAACTAAATATATCCTGAAGCTTATCATTATATTTAATTATATAGGTATGGTTTATATCTACATTTTCATACGGGATGTTTTCATTTTTACGTATAAATTGCGTTAAGAAATTTTAACTCACGGCCAAAATTTAAAAATGCAGGAGAAAATCCTGTGCTTTCCTGAACGGCGCTATTTATTGCGAATGTAAATTCATTAATGTGTTTGCCCCAAAGTCGGTGTTTATTTTCACAAAATCGCAATCATAGTTTTTAAAGTTCGATTAACACGTTCTACCGGGTTTTCTTGGGACGTGTCATATTGAGTTCCATTAACAGTTATAATTATTCGCGGTGTACTATATTTCATTATTACCTCGTCATTTAGGACTTGGCTTACAACGGCGGAGGTTGGTTTTCGTATTGCTTTCGCGCAGACCCACTTTGTGAATCCGACTTGAAAAACTACTAAATATTGGTGACCTTATATTGAACGGGGTAATGGGCCTACTAAATCTGTGCTTATGATGTCCCACGGTGCACAGTTTGGGTACATATTTATTTTTCCTGCGGTTTGTAATTGTGAAATTCTATATTTTTGACAAGAATCACATTTACGGACATTGTTTAATATCTATTGCCATGCTGGACCAGTAATAAAAATTCAAATTCGGTTTGTAGTTTTTGTTATACATAAGTGGCCAGCGGTTGGTAAATCATGATTCTCTCTAATAATTTGAGTACGGTCTGCGGTAGGAATATATAATTTCCAAGCTTCGTTATCTAACTCCTCTTTATAACTAGTTATATGAAAATGACGGAAAAGTTGCCTTCTTTAATATAATAATCAGGTAAAACCTCCGATCGGCTTTCTACTTCACAAAATTTATTAACATACCAGGGGCAATCTGGTAGTTCAACAGCTAGTACCTCCGCTAGTAGTGGATTGCGAGATAATGCATCAGCTACTTCATGAAGTGCTTCTTTTCGGTATTTAATTTCGTAATCATATTGCTGTAAATACAGCCTCCATCTGATCAAACGACCAGAAGGTGTTTTCATTGAATTTAGCCACTTAAGTGACTGGTGATCGGTTAAAATTGTGAATACGTAGCCCTCTAGATAACATTTAAATTTTTCAATAGACCATACAATACTAAGACATTCTTTTTCGGTAACGGAATATTTTTTTCTGCTGGATTTAGCGTTCTGCCAGTATAGGCTATTGCGTTTTCGGTATTATTTATTATTTGAATTAAAGCGGCTACCAGTCCTATTTCAGATGCGTCGGTTTGTAAAATAAAAGGATAAAGTCTGGACATTTTAGGATCGGTGCATTTGTAAGTACGGTTTTTAATTAGTTAAAACGGTTTTTTCTTCGTCTTTCCAGTGCCATCGTAATTTTTTACGTAACAGTTTTGTTAACGGTTAACGGTGCCACGGTACTCCCGCAGTATTTTTATATTGTACGATCGTGCCATTTGCTGTATAGCTGCAATTTTGTCGGGGTCGGTTTTTATTTTCTTTTCTGATACCTACACGATGAAACATTTCTTTTATGTCAGCACTGAATCCAATCTTTCCTTGTCTAAATCGAAGTAAGGCCCCCAGCAAGGACGCTAGTTCGTTATCTCCTGGTAGCAACATAGAGTTAAGAGAAATTCAATTTACAGTGGCTGCTACATTCCAAACAATTCTAATTTTTCCGGGCTTATTTAGATTAAAAACTGGAGATATAGGAAGATTCCATATGCGCTCCTGTTTATGACTAAATTCTTCGTCTGATAGTTTTATAATGTATTTATTTTCCAAGAAATCTTCCAACTGTTGATTCAGCCAGACACCAATCTCTGGATTGTGTTTAATCTTTTTTTTAAACACAGTAATCTTTGAAGGGCAATATATCTACTGTCAGGTAATTTAAGCGAAGCATATTTCTAGATTAAACCAATTTCATACTGATTTCCTGTTTTAATTAATGTGGACTGCATTAATTCAGGAGTTTTTTTTAATTCAACTTAGGTGTTTACTGGACTTCTATCGAAAAGTATTTTTTCACTTCATGGAGTTCCTTATCGCTACATTGAGATTTTGCACATTCACATACATGGTAATTTTAGTTCTGCTCGGGAATATCTCGTTTGTGCAAATACTGTCCACCCTAATCTACATTTAGCTGCAATAGGCCGACCATCTCCACCTTCTCTTACTTTCAATGGTAAAGTTAAGTCCTACTTACCTAATCCTATTAAACTTTGTGAATTAGCATTTTGATAAGACAGAAGGGACAATCGTCGTAAATATCGATATTCTACAGTGAGTTGTGAAATATTTACAGACTGAAGTGGGAGAATCAACCTCTTCACAATACGAGCGGAAACGAAATCACCGTGAAAATCTCGTGCAATTGAAAATGAGGCTTTCTGCGACTGAGTTTCTATTCATTGTTGTGCACTAGTCTATTTTAAACACAATTGTTCGATTTCCACATAAAAGTCCAATTGTTTGGCAATATCTTAATTAAGCATTGTATTAGAAGAACCTTCATCAAGAAAAGCATATGTATTTATTTCTTTGTTATCATTTGTTAGTTTTACAGGTAAAATTCGAAATCTTGCATATTTTCTTTTTTTTTTATGATTGTGGACCTGAACAGGCTAAATTTGGCCTATCGTGTTAAAGCACTCAGGAACACTTAGGAGGATGGATAGAGGGATAATGAATTGCCAATAGATGCTTATGAACAGTTACCTAAATTTTCTCATATCGTAAGTGAGAGGAAAGCAGGAACTAGGGAGATCACTCCAGAGTTAAAAGCCGTGTTGAAAAATGTGGATTGCGCCCATTTGGTACGACACGTGGAGATTTGTACTGTATACTGATGATGTGAGTGAGTGAACCCAGTGTTTCTCGCAAAGATAGCCCGATATGGTATCAAAGAACATAATTCAGCAGCACAATAGGCGTTGTAACAACGATAAAACGAAGACAGAACTGAAACCATCCTTCTATGCCCAAGGGGCTGTATGTGAGAAGTTAAGGACCGGTCATTTATAAGCCTAATCGCTCTCTTTTGAATACGATCAACGATATTGAGAGCGTATTGGGGAGCACTAACCCAGAGGTGGGAATTATATTCCAGATGAGGCCGAGTTTGGACCTTATACAGCAGAAGGAGTTGTCGAGAAGTAAAGTACTGCTTAGATCTGTACAAAAAGCCTATTTTACGAGCAGCTGTTTTGGTAGCTGACAGAAGATGATCAACCCACGAGAGATTTGAAGATACAGTCATACCCAACAGAGTAATAGAGCCTGAAAACTTAAGAATTGAGCCATTCATACTTACAACAGGAAATGATCGATCTATTTTAGCGGACACAAGGCAACACTGAGTTTTGTTAGCATTAAATTTAATTAGATTATTGCTTCCCCATTCGAGAATACGTTGAATGTCTTTGTTGGTTGAATTTGCCATTTCAGCTTTAATTTCTTGATTTGACATAGAAGGTGGATTATCACTATGAGTAGACTGAGATGAACTACGGTGAAGTGTGCTGTCGTCAGCAAAGCAATGGAAGGGGTTAGTTGTTAAAGAAATAGGGTCATATGTACAGCAGAAAAACTGTGGGCGCTATAACGGATCCCTGTGATACGCCCTCGTTAATGGTAACTTCTTTTGAAAAAAAGCCGTCAACTACGACACGTATTGTTCCAAACTTGGGTCACATATGAAAGAAGATCACCTGTTGAACGACTCTGCCTAAACCCATATTAGTGGTCACTCAGGAGTTTGTTAGTTTCAAGGAACGTGAGCAGTTGCTGATTGATAACTTTTTCCATGATTTTAGACAAAATGGAAGTGATGGCAATTGGTCGGTAGTTTGAGGGATCGGTCTTATCGCTTTTTTTTGGGAATAGGTTGAACATTTGCTAACTTCCATGATGAAGGGAGTTCCCCAGAAGACATAGAGAGTATATAGAGCTTAGATAGAACTGGTACTAGTTCGGGGGAACATTTCTTTAAGACATAGCTGAGATACCGTCTGCTCCAGTCGCCTTATTGGGATCAAGCCTACTGATGATCGATTCCAAGAGCTTGTACCGAAAACGAATTGGTTTCATAGCGTATGAAGAAGAGTTGACTAGGGGCACATCTTTTCCAGAATCATTGAGACACGAGTTTGATGCAAACAAATCCACAAAAACATTGGCTTTGTTCAGAATCAGCAACCACATACTTCTATCGGTTTTGCGAACAACAGTGGAATTAGGTACAGTAGAAATGATTTCTATTAGACAGTGGTCGGAAAGACTTAAAGGCGAAAGAACGGAAGTTTTATAAACAAGAGGGTTAGACGTAAGAAAGAGATCTAGAAGGTGTGGAGTATGGTTAGGGTTATCAGCGATTCTTGTGGGTTCAAAAATCATTTGTGTGAGATCACATGAAATAGCAAATGTTTCTGCACTATGACCAGCAGGATTTGTAGTAGATGAAAACTGAAGCCAATTAGAGTTATGAGAATTGAAATCGCCTACAATTGAGATATCGCAAGATGGAAACTGAGACAAGAGATAGTCAACTTTCATGCTAAGGTAATAGAAGAAGTGTTGAAAGTTACTGTCATTAAAAGACCTATAAATGCAGCAGTAGAATTTCACAAAATTAGGACCAGAATGTTTAAACCAAATCACGTCCAAATTTTTATTTTCTGTCCTTGATGTAGGCACATACGCCTCCTTTATATCGAAAGTTAGAGTGAAGGTGGTATTGAGGAAATTTCAAATCGGGTGACTCGGAGATTTCAGAGGAGACTTGTGTTTCAGATAGAAACAAAATATCAGGTAGTAATTGTTCAAGATGTTAGTGAATAGCATTAAGATTAGACCTGATACCGCGGATGTTGCAGTAGTGAATCAGAAAGTTGATACTTTCGATGAGCGTGGTCACTTGGGCCCTGCCCTCCCGTACATCCGAATGGGGCAAAATTTTACTTCCGGAATTTATTACCCTAGAAACCACAGCCATCTTATTCTTTAATTTGGGACTTTTAATCCGATAGGAAAACAGTGAGGGCGAGAAGGAAGAATAAGGATGAGAATAGATTAGGTATGAAGGAAAAAGTAACCGGCAGCCCTTACCGAGCTCATAAAATCGGAGACCCAATATTAAGGAGCCCATGGTAAGGGTTGTGGTACCTCGCCGGCTGGCATGGAACATACATGCCTATCACCTTTTACACATGCCTACCACCTTTGAGGTGAAGATGTTTGATGACAGACGTTGATCTCAGAGCTCGATTATTCTGTATGTGGTCCACGACTTGTCGATGGTAATATTATTGGAGCCATTGTCTCCCCATGTAGAAGTGGGTGATTTTTTTGAATACAACGCGGCTCAATACATTTTACCGGATACTTACAAGGGAACCGATGTCTTTTGAAGCACAGTTTACACAGGTTACCACTCTTAACGGAATTCCATTTTTCTTTCGTAGAAGTTTGTTTAAACTTCTCACAATCAGTTACCTTTTTACAGTCTCCCTGACATATTCTGCAAAGATGTTGTTTAGCTACATTATCGCCTAGCACATGCGGAGTACTACTAGAAGCCTAATCATGAACATGTGATTTTCCACAAGAATGAAATTTACTGGAAATTTACAGTGTGGGTAAGGTTGTTCGTAGCTAAAGTATAGAAAATTGCTATAATCCATATGTTTTAATTGTATTTCTGTGTATTGCCCAATTTACTCTTATTTGTGGAGGTAATTTGTCTAGAAGTTTATTCTATAAGGTAGGATTAAGTAGATATTCACTTAAGGTTGTAGCTTTCAAAGAAACGGATAGGTTTTTGACTGAAAGTAAAAATTCCACTATGGATTCTAACCATTCCATCTTAGGCGAAGTCAACCGACGAATATTTTTATTTGGGCTTCCATAATTTGTGCCGGTCTCCCAAAGAGCATCTTCAAAGTGGTAATGAATTCTGGGACACATTCTGGTAAAATCAACAAACTGGAGACTGTTGATTGAGCGACACCGTTTAAACTATTTTGTAATTTTCGCTATAGCTAAATCCGCATAATACTGTTGAGTGTTCAAAGCTGCTTATAAACTTGGGCCATTCGTGCGGATTCCCATTAAAAACTGGAAGTTCTTTTGGAGTAGTTTTCTTAGAAGCACACTGTTGTGGACTAAGATTGGGTTGTTTTAAAACATCTTTATAATTAAAAGGTTATACCTGAGTATTGTTTATTGAAGTTGTAGGTGGGTCTGGATGAATTGTATTAGCATTATTAGTTTTCGTAACCTGTGTTGCGTTGACAGATGTAATTGCATTATTGGATGCAATACCTTTTTCTATATGCAACGATAAAAGTTTATTTTGTAGTGGATCGCTTTGTGATAAGTCTTCTTCACCAATATTCTGACTGTCTTTGGAATCGTCTTCATCTAATAGTAATCGGGTCTTCTCTGCCAACTCTCTTTCTTTCTTTAGTAATTAGCTTTCCTCTTGTAAGAGTTTCAATTCAAGGTTTCTTTTGCTACTACGACTGGAATTTTCATTGCTTTTTACACTAAGAGCATTTTTTTTATGCCTTTGTGATGACATAGAAGCGTCATCTTTGTTTTTAGTGGCGCAAACAGGACACATCTAGTTATCATCTTCTGCCACTCTGGTAGTTACATTAACACATTCATAACAGCACCATATCTTGCTTTTGGTGCATTCAACCATATCTTTTTTTACATAAGGTCTGCTACAAAGGGGACATTGGTCTTTTTTGGTTCTTCCACTAAAGGCCATTTTGTGAACCATGTCAGATAATATTTGGAATTATTTCTAAGCCATAAAAGTACGTTATCGGTCTATATTTCCGGAACTCCCAATAATATTTTTTCTAACGGTATCTTATAACTAACACTCACCTTGCTTAACCTTTTCAGCAATGAAACTAGGTCCTCATGGCCACTGAATATCTTCCACTTCTTCACTCTTATATTCGGTTGGGGATTATAATAATAATTAGATGGTGATGTGGTCACGGTTGGATTATTGTTAGCTGTTGAATAGAACATTGTATTATTTAAATTAGTTTTGTTATATACACAATTTCATTTAAAAAAATACAACGTAAGCGTTAATGAATATATAAAAAAATATAAAATAGACTAATATAAAAATGTTTAGTATCATTATGCCGTTTTTGTGTTTATTGTAAACATTTATGAACCCATTAGCTTTGTAAGTAGTAAAATGCCAAACAAGTACATTGCCTTACAACTTAAATTTACTAAACTTAAATTTAAATCACACGTGTCATTTTTCTAATCAATTATTTAGATCTATTGAAACTTTCTTGCGAGAAGGTATCAAATAATAATGTACTCAAATCAATCATCAGCTTACTCTATTGGTTTTACATTTTCTACAAAGGTTTGCACTGATGTTCTGGTAGACTTAATGCTTTTCTGGTAAATCGTATGAAAGTTCCAAATTTACTTCTAACTTCTTTTTAAACTTGTAGGTTTAGTATAAAACTTTGGAGTTGATGTAACACTTACGTAAATTTGGCGGAATAAAACTTCACTAAGTTAACAGGGTATAATCTATTTTCAATTTTGATTTTATCTATTCAATTAATTTAAGAGCAAACTTTCGGGACACTTCTAAGTTTTGCAATTTATAGATCTCCTTGCTTTAATAATTACTTTAGATCTCTTTATATATTGTAATGTTTAAAATATAATTTAGAAGTTGGACAATGGATTCGGACTTTAGATGACACTTTTTTATTTGCGCACGGACCTTGGTTTATTTTCAATCATTCATTCAATCATTAATCACATTATTTTTCGTCCTACCTATACTGTATATACTTGCAGAATGTACATTGTAGGTATGTGCGACAAACAAATTACATATGTAATGTAAGTACGCGGGACATCCAAAGTACGAAACGTTGCACCTACACCGTACACACTTACGGAACGCACAACGCATACGACATACAAATTGCACTTGTAATGTATTACAACATAATCTCGGATCAAAAAGGGTATATTTAATAAAGCACGTACAAATACTACAAAAAGTATTTTATTTCCAAAATCGTAAAAAATTATACTGATGTAAGTAAATTATTCATTATTCGTATGCTCAGTCCTCTCATGGCAGCGTTTCAACCCTCTAGGGACATTAACTTCTACTTATTTTTGAATCGAGTTTTTATTTAATTACATATGCGACTTTGAAATGACATTTGTTACAAAAAAAATCCGTATTTGTGTGCTGAGGTTTTGCAACCAATTCATTTCCGATTACCGACAGTTTATGAAGAAGCATCTCTTGCCTTTCCAGCTGTAAAGGAATTGTACAGAAAATTTAGAAATGGTAAAGAGGGAACAAAAGATGCGCCGCGATCAGGTGCATCAACAGAGACGAGTATAGCGCATGTAGACGGTGTGGTTAGAGAAAATCGTCGAATTTCAATCAGAGCGCTATCTCGGAATATTGATGTGAGTGTAGGATCGGTGCATAGTATCATACAGAAACTGGGTTAAAAAAAAGTTTGTGCGCAATGGGCTTCTCGTCTTTTGTCTGAGGATCAAAAATGTTTGCGGATAGGTGCAATATTCCGCAGGCAAGGTGATTCTAACATTCATTTTAACCACAAGGAACAATTGCTGATAGAATTTATAAACACAGAGTCAATGAAACTCTATACCTACGAAACTCTGAATAAGCTTCATCAAGCAATAAGACGAAAATATTCAGGAAAGCTTTCGAATGGTGTCATCTTGCTTCAGGATAACGCGCGGCTTCATGTTTCAAACGTTCTGCAAGGAAAAATGGAGGGTTCCAGAACATCCTCCCTATAGCACAGAATTCCATATCTTTGGCCCACTGAAAAAGATATTGAGAGATTGACGCTTTGAATCGGACGCTGAAGTAAAAAAACGCCGTCTAGGTATTTTTCAACCAGCAGCTACGAAAATTTTTCATGCAAGGTATAAATCGGTTGGTGAAGGAGTGGGATATGTACCTTAATTGTAGAGGTGACTATTTGTAAATTTATGTAATATATGTTTTATTATAACTTGTGTCGTCAAACATTTAAAGATATTTAAAAATTAAAAATTATATAACTAATCGATCTCACTAAATTTTGGAGTTATAATACTTGGAGGAGCTGAAGAAGCTGCAATTGATCCATCTAAATTTCTATTCGATAACATTTCAATTCCTAAAGGCAAATTTTTCTCAATCAAAGTAACTTTATATCAGCTAAATCCACATTCCCAAAGTTGACTATTGACACTTGAAATCCGGCTACGTTTGAAATTTCATTTGTTATCAACGAAAATTGCTCAATGAAGAATAAATTTTTGGCTACTGTTCTTGAATATAATATAATAAATATTGTATTAAAAAAAATTTTGCGTTTTGATGGATCAGGAAGCTGAGTGGTTTTCTTCTTCTTCGAAAGAAAACTAATGAATTTTTGAAATATGTTACATTCTTTTGGACGAATGCGTATGTGATGATAATCCATCATTTTGGGATTCCAAATCAAAGTTAAATGTTGCCAGTTTGTATTTCATAATCGCTTCATGAAATGTTTCTGACGTAAAACAGCATAACATTCGAATTTCTGATACAACATAAATATTATTCCAAAAGGAAGCGCTGTGAAATACTTGCCAATTTTCGATCTTGTGGGGTTAAAGTCGTTGTGTAGCGAATTTTACTAATATATCTATATAGAGAGGCCAAACGATCTGTCTTTGCTCACCCATGTGGTTGACATACAACAAACGGAACCTTCAGTGACCATAACAGAAAACAAATCCTTGACGTATTATTATCTTCCTTTCAGTCCTTGTTACTTTAATAGAACAATATAAGTTTGAGTTTGATAGTGATGACAATAATAATGATGTAGATCTACAAGAAGTGATAACACCAGCTCTATATAGCAGCGATTCTGAACAGACAGCAGAAGAGATCAACGAAGTTTCACATAATGACGAACAAAACCAATTTGATGATGATGACCGCTATTTCATTGGACGTGACAATGAAACACCTTGATTCAACAAACCTATTTCAGCTGGAAAAGCAAAAGCGAAGAATATCATAGACATATTACCTGGTACAAAAGGAACTGCTAAAAATATACATACGTAAATTGATGGATTTGGATTGTATATTAACGACCAAATGATCCACGATTAATTCAGATGGAACCTGATTGATCCTTTTGAGGGCTCTCTTGTACTTTGGGTTCTCTTCTCTGAGATTAATATATATATATATATATATATATATATATATATATATATATATATATGTAGCTTACTTTGTTTGCTATAACCCTCCCTGCTTGGTGCGGACAATAGAGCCAAATTGTTGAAGTTGTAACAACCCATTTTGAGTTGTATTAAAATATACCGTAATTTATGTTCTTCGTTCATTTAGTGGTAAATATACGAAAGAGTTTTTAATTATCAATGATTTATAGGAATGTGGTATGCAACTTAATTTGCATTTTGGTGTAACTTAAGTGCATATGTTCTTAATGGTTTATACTCCCACTTCTTTAAATTATTTTTTTTCTGCTCAATATTTTCGCGCAACGCGTCATAATCACCAGATATTCTAAGCGTCCATTTTTTCACTTCTTGTGGTACGATGTTAGATGCAGAACGCCATTTTTTTGGGCTTCCACCTAAATTTTGTGAAAAGTGCCATTGATTGAATGGTAAGATATATTTAACTCGTAATACTAAAATTAAAACATTTGCTCTTTGCAGGCACTTTTATTGCTTTTACTTTTCTACTTTAATTACATTTTAATTCTATTTTTACGTACGCTTTCATTTTATGACTGCAATTATGCATTCAATACTGATCTACATTTTGATCACAATTTTTTATTTGAAATTTCAAGAAAATGCAATAAACGGATTATTCAATTTCATGAAGATAAATTTATAAGAAGGAAAATTCCATTTTGGTGAGGTTTACAACGAACGGCATTGTTATTCCGAGATATTGCGCAACATTGATATAAGGATTAAATCACCTTGGTTTGCATTTCCGCATTTATTTTGTATAATACCAGGGTTCTCAAGAAGATGTGTTATATTTTGTACAGGTATTTATATTTATAACCATTATTTAGTAATTTAAGGCTATAACTAGTTTTTAAGACATATTTTATATAACCCTAAATTTTACATGTTAATAAACATATTTTGTACATTTTTATTTTTACATCTTGGGAAATTTTTATTGTAAACAACCTTGGTTTAGTTATTCCGAGCATAACTAAAAAATAACTTAGCGTCCGAGATCATTTTTATTAGTGTTACATGGCAGTTATTATATTGATGTTCAGTGGAGGTAATCGAGCATAAATTGTGGTAATTAAGCAAATCAAAAGATTGAACTTTAAACTACCGCCTGGGACAAAGTCATTATTTTTGGTGAATGGTTTGTATCTCCAGTTAATTTAACGATTTGTTTTGGAGAACATTTTTGCACTTATTTCTTTATTAAATTATTTAAAACACTTTTTATACCTGTCACCATTACCACAATTTATTATCTATTTATAAGGTGCTGGGAATTGAACAATTCTTCGTTTCTCTATTAAATTTCTGTGAGTGTAAAAATAGTAATTCCTTTGCCTAAAACTGCAAATTATACTTGGAATATGAAAAATGAGTAATTAACTGAAATAAACGCAAAGCACTCAGCACCATTTAAACATCAAATGACTTTCGGTGGATTCGGCTACATTTTTGGTATGTTGTAGATTGTAAGGTTCTAATCAAAGACTACCATAGGCAGAAAGTCGAAAAATGGCCAGTTTTTACGCTACAGCTGGCCAAAATTATGATTTCGACGTCTATCAATTTACCGAGATTTTCGCAAAAAGTCATAACAAGCATAGCGACACGTGCCTTAGCATATGTACCTAAAAAGGTATTATCATCCAAAAGTCACGTCTTTTGATTAGTTTGAGGAATCTGTTGCCGAAAAACTGTAATTTTTGAAGAGCCGTATTAATGGCATTTAGAAATCGTTTACCCTGTTATGTCTATAAATAGGCTAACACGGCCAAGTTTAATGATAATAATATGGTTAAAAAGGAAATAGCCATTTTCAGAAGAAATGAGAATGGAAGGCGACCGCTAAAAGTCACAGATTTGACCAGAGCTTACGCTAATTGCTTTCGGCTGATCTTTAATTAAATAGCTCTTGAAAATTACCCAGCTTGTTTAAGACTAAATGTTTTGAAACAAACATCAACCTATACTTGTTTGATTTGTAATGGTAATAATAATGTGCGTATGATGTCCGTATCATGTAGAGTAAATATGTTTATTCTTTTAAACAATTACATACCAGAAAATGTATGAAGATGCGCACAGCACTTGTATGGCCGGGGTTTTATTCTGGAGCATTTATTTCCAGGGTTGCGGTCTGTTAATAGGCCATATGTCATTAAACGTCGGCAATTACAGGTATTCTTTCAAGAAATTCGACTCGTTAGTCAAAAAAAAGTGATATACCAGGACGAAGATAGTTTTAACGAAGAAGATTTCAAACCGTTATGAAAGAACAAGTTCGGGAATTGTATACGTTTTGTGATTCAATACCTCAGCACGGTGGACAAAGGTATGTGATCAAAAAGGACCTCTTGACGTTCTTATGCAAGATTCGGCAAAGTTTGTCGAACGAGTTTTTGAAAATTTTCACTACCCAAGCAAACAGTCCGTAAGCATGGCCATTGCCACAGTTAAACAATCGCTAATGCAAGGATTAGTACCTAGTTATATTGGACTTAAAGCCATTACAAGGGAGGATTACATTGCCAGCCATGCCACAGAATTTTCCAATCAATTCTCTCGCAACGACCTTCACACCTGCACGTTCTGCGTTGAGTGTGGTTTGCGGCAAGATGACGACATCCAGATACCGGCAGTTAAACGTCCGGATTGGTAAACCTGTATGTTTAAGCCAAATTGTCATATTTCAGGTGTGTTGCTTACTCTACTAGTGATCTATGCCCAACATGTTAATTTGGTTCGGTAATGGAATTTAACTAATTGCTGAATAGTGACCACTTAATGAATAGCTTCTCAAATCTTCCGTATATACCAATTCCTGTCGTTAGGAAGAATTCTTGTGTTTTCAAATTCCATATAGTGCAGACTGTTTAAGGCATGTTGAGTAATTACTGATTTAGTAGGACAAAGTACAGGTCTTTGGTGATATGCTAACCTGGTGTTAATGCTTTTTGCAGTTTCACCAATATAGACTTTATCACAAGGGAAATGATATTTGATCTTTAGTACGATTGAGAAGATTTCGAATTAATTGTGTTTGCAAGGAAAGGTAAAATGGCAAGCTTATTTGAAGTTTTAGATATATCATCCGTAAGCGTCGTTTGTCTCTGTTGATATTATGTTCTAATTTGCAGTCAACGGACATATCTTAGTGGTATTGACGGGGTTTTTATTTCACGCTCCAAGGGCACACGTCACAATTCCATAACGTCAAAGTTGGGGTAAAAAAGGTATAAAGGCGCCAACTGTTAGATACATTTATAGCACGAAAACGTCAAAAACTAGCTTCTAATAATGGACTAACAGAAAACCATAATGTTCACTCGAAATAAAACACTCCTCAACCAAAATTCTAGTTCACCTGAACTTCAATAAAATCCTGAGCTTCATCTAAAATCCACCAAGAGGCGATAATAAAACTCAAAACTCACTTTACAGTTCGATAAACTTCAACGTAAAATTATTGACTCAACTATCCAAAAACAACTGATCGATGCGGTAATTGATTATTCCATTTAAAATCAAAATACGTCACAAAATAAATATGAAGTTTCTGTCCTATCAAATCCTATAATTTAATAAACGTCAAAATAGGGGGTTGTAATACCTAAATGCGAGAAGTACATAGCTGCGTACTCAAACAAACAAAACATACTTGCTTACCTTTGTCGCAACCAGTTAAAACGGTGAACTCACAGTCAGTACTCCAATCCTGTAATCCTTCAAAATAATTTGCGAAATGTAGCAAAACAGACACTAGCGTACAAATAAGCCAGCTGATCACCAAAATCAAAATAAAAATATTCTGATAGAAATTCTCATTGGTCATTATGTTAAAGGTTTTGTCAAATGATAACACAATTAAAAAGTTGCTAATGTAAAGTTGGGTAAATCAATAATTTCTGCAAAACTAAGCCGCTCAATAACTTGAATATAAACCAAATTTAAAACTTTTAAATTGGTCGTACTAATACCAGAGCTGTGAGAAAAGAATAAGGTTACAAAAATATTTACACTTAAAGAAATGATACTCAATTTATGAACACTGTACATATATTAAGCTCTATATATATATATATATATATATATATATATATATATATATATATATATATATAAGAAATAAGAGTTAAGATAAACAAACAGCGTATTGCCGAAACACACGAAATAAATCTTTATTACATAAAATTTCTAATAAAGCTGAGTAGGAATGAATCCTGCAAGCCCAGATAATCCATATTTATCTACCTTAATTTTAATTATCGTTCAAAGAACAAAGACAACGTCGAATATCTGCATTTAACTAATTTTGTAATACGTAATTTTGGTATATCGTGGCCAGGATAAGGTAAACACTACATAATGTGATTCATGTGCGGGTAAATACAATCCGAAATATGAACTAAAACATATGAAGGACCAATAAACAATATGATGAACAAGAAGCATATTCATTAGTCTAAATAATACAAATAAACGTATCATTAAAATAACCCACAAACGTAAATCAGAAAAATGGTTACCTTCACTAGTGCAACAAGCTGGTCAAACGAAACTTTCCTCTTCTTTCTCACAACAGTAACGGTAACGAACCTTTTCGGTAATTAATCAATGTAAACCCATAGCTTCCTAATCTTTTCAATTTCCTTAATCATATTAATGCAAACTTCATTAACAGCAGATCTTTAAACCAAAACACCATGCGCTATAGTCACTTCTTCATCTGGTTAACGGTAATACACAAAAATTACTTTAATCTTTAGCTGTTTACATAAATTTATCAAAGTGAAAGTTATATTTGCACAAAACTTTTTAAGTGGTCTATTTACAGAGAAATTTGTGTCTTTTATCATGGGTCTGTTGTGGACGCGCAACTAACAACCTTTTTCAATTAATCCGCAAGAATCGTGGGGAAATGGAACATAATTTAATCATCGCTCTATTAATGAAAAACAAATCAAAAATGTCTATATCCTTGACATGATTGGGGAAACTAAGTTCAAATTCGTAATAAAAAAACCCAGACACCTTCAAACTACGAAAAACTTTGAAACCAAATTAAGGCTTCCATTCCTGATGTTGGATACAAATGAATATTTTTTGATAAAACAAAGAATATTTGGTAGATTTTGCATACACGTGACATACAATCATGTGATGAAGCATTAATATAATGATCTGTATGAGTTGCCTTACGATATACGGAATGTGTTAGGCTTTCATATGGTTTTCTTTCAATTAGAACATCAAGAATTGTAAGACAACCATCTTTTTCTTTTTCTGTTGTAAATTTAATGTTTGTATGTTGATTGTTTAAATGGTTTAGGGACACCATTAATTCTTCTTCTCCAAAAGGCCAGATAGCAAAAATATCATCAACACGTCTAAGCCAAAGTTTTGGTGTCTTAGGTGTATCATTTAAAGTCTGTTCTTCAAAATGTTAATTTACAATTGATGGTGGAATTGGAGATTTCCTACACACTCCATCTAACTGTCGATAATACTCGCCATTAAATAATAAGAATGGTGTAGTTAACCAATGTTTAAATAGTTTGACCTCGTTGTGGTTGAAATGTCGTTCTAACAGTTGTAAGGCGTCATTTATTGCTACGTTTGTGAATAAGGACTCCATATCAAAACTAATCAACAAATCATCTAAGGTTAATGTTAATTTCGTCAGTCAATTCAATCAAATGTTCTAAATTCTTTATAAAAGGATTGCTCGGAGCAATGAAGTGGTGTATTTAGCAGTTAAATAATGCGTAGGTTGTTGAATTTATGGATCTTGCAATTGGTCACGGTGGAGAATTTGGTTCGTGTATTTTTGCATGCGAGTAAATGAATATACAGCGTGTTCAGCGAGGAATGGGACAGTGCAATATCTCGAGAGCGGATGAAGATTTTTAAATTATGAAAATATTTTTGTAAATATCTTCCAAGGGCGCACATTTGTTGGCACAAAGATTTGAATCAACGCCCATCTCACTTCAATTTTTTAAATGCAATGCCCTATTTTTTATTTCATTTTTGGATTCTATGACATATTTGTGATGACTTTTATTAAGACTCCTACCAACCTATCTTTTGTAGTTTCTGAGAAAAAAAATAATTTTTGGAATTTTATTAATTGAAAGCATACAAATTAAATTAAATGTTCAAATGTTTCTCCATCATTTTCTACACACGTTTGATAACGCCTAATTAATGTAACACTAGTTGCCGCTCTTAAAGTTTCTCGTGGTATGTTTGCACAAGTAATTATAATTTTGTTTTGTAACTCCTCTACATCTCTAGAAGGTGTTTCATACACTGCACTTTTTAAATGTCCCCAAAGAAAGTAGTCTAAGGGACTAAGGTCAGGAGATCGAGCTGGCCACATAATGGGACCATTTGTACCTATCCATCGTTGCGGAAACACTCTACTTAGATAATTTCTCACTATTGCGCTATTGTGCGCCGGTGCGCCATCCTGTTGAAAGTACATCACTTGCCGCAGATTTACATTTACATCTTCAAGCAAAGGAGGCAGTTGATTTTCAAGAAAATCCAAATAGCGTTGACCTGTTAAGGTACCATTAAAAAAATATGGGCCAATCAATTTGTCATTTATCATTCCGCACCATACATTTATGTTCCATCTCACTTGGAAATTGGTTGATCTTGCTCAATGAGGATTTTCTGTCGACCAGTAATGGGAATTGTGGCGATTAATGATTCCATTGTTTGAAAAATTACTTTCATCAGACCACACGATACGACCTAGAAGATTAGGGTCTTGCGCATAATGTTCCATAAAAACTCCGGTGATAAAATTAAGACGGCGATCTTGATCTCCTACATGCAGTCCATGTACCAAATGAACTTTAAATGGTTTGTATTTATTAGATTTTAATATTTTATGGACAGAACCAACTGATACGGCACACTCTTCAGAAATAGATCTCACAGACACATGAGGATTATAAGCTACACATGCTAACACACCGACGGTGTGTGCTTCATCTGTTACTGTCTTTGTGCGATTCTCGCACTTACGGTGAGGAAAATGACCGGTTCCCCTCAAAATATTTGCTACACGAACAAATGTATTTTTTCCGGGATGGCGTCGATCGGGAAACCTGGCAGCATACAATACTTGTCAAGCCCTTGCATTTTTTCTACATTCACCATAAATTATTACCATATCAAAATATTCTTCGTTAGAAAACGTAAACATAATTATGGAATTTGAAGATGCACAGACGATTTTCAAAACTGACAGAAACTTGACAGACACTTCATTACGCGTTTGTTTTCATGGCATGAAATGTTTCACATGATTCTTAATCAACGACTGTGATAAGTTGGTCCCCCTTACAATTTAGTGTACAGCGTATCGCATTATTTCGGCGTTATCTGCATTATTTTTGTGGAACAACAATCTTTTATCTTTCATTTGGTATAAAATTTGCTATTTTGTCTGTATCACTCAAATGCTATGAGCACTTCCTGAAAGTACGTTTTTGTGATAAAATTCCAAGGATTATTTTTTTCTCAGAAACTACAAAAGATAGGTTGGTAGGAGTCTTAATAAAAGTCATCACAAATATGTCATAGAACCCAAAAATGAAATAAAAAATAGGGCATTTCATTTAAAAAATTGAAGTGAGATAGCGCCACGTGGCGGTGATGGGCGTTAATTCAAATCTTTGTGCCAACAAATGTGCGCCCTTGGAAGATATTTAAAAAAATATTTTCATAATTTAAAAATCTTCATCCGCTCTCGAGATATTGCACTGTCCCATTCCTCGCTGAACACGCTGTATAAAAAAAATGCACCATTTTCCCAAATCGAGCGTTACATATTTCCTAAATTGTTCAAAATATTTCTGTAAAACCTCAACAGTGTTGCTAAAATTCGCTGAATACCTTGTGAACTGCTTTGGATTTGAAGGTAATATTTACTTTATAGACAAAAGTAAAATACTCCCTTCAATAAGTAAAATTCGATTTGCAAAAAATCTAATTTTCACTTGTACATTAAATAGTATATAACAACTATCAAGTCACATGTTTGCTCGGTATTTAACAGTTTTAAATGGATGACTTTCGTTCTCGTCCTACAAAATACATAAATTACTTTATTACTTCAACAACTAATCCGATCCACTGCTTTGCTGACGACACTCTTCATTGTAGTTCATCTTAATCTACTCATAATGGTAATTACTTTCTGTATCTCAATACATTAATTTAGTTAAATTTAATGCTAACAAAACCCAGTGTTGCCTTGTGTCCGCCAAAAAAGAACGATCATTTCCTGTTGTAAGTATGAATGACTCAGATCTTAAGTTTTCATACTATATTACTCTGTTGGGAATGACTTTATCTTCAAATCTATCATGGGTTGACCATCTTCTATCAGCTACCAAAACAGATGCTCGTAAAATAGGTTTTTTCTACAGATCTAAGCAGTATTTTACCTCCCGACAACTCTTTCTGCTATATAAGGCCCAAATTCGATCTCACATAGAATATAATTCTCACCTCTGGGTTGGTGCTCCTCAATACGCTCTCGATGTCGTTGATCGTATTCAAGAGAGAGCAACTAGGCTTATAAGTGACACGTCCATAACTTCTGACATACAGTCACTTGAGCACAGAAAAATCGTTTCAGTTCTTTCTTCGTATTATCGATATTACAATCGCTATTGCGCTGCTGAATTACATTCTTTGATACCATCTCGGGTTATCTTTGCTAGGAATACTCGTTTTGCTCATTCACATCATCAGTATGCAGTATAATACTCCACTTGCACCAAATTGGTGCAATCCACATTGTTCTACACGACTTCTAAACTCTGGAATGACCTCCCTACTTCCAGTTTTTCTCTCACTTATGATATGAATAATTTGTGGCTAAAATGTTAATCCCATAGCGTTGGAAAATACGTGGGCTTAAAGTACCAGGCTGTTTATTGGAACGATGCGTATGCATGTGTGAATTTGTTTTGATTTACATAAATATATATATATATATATATATATATATATATATATATATATTCTCCTCCATGGTTCTTAAAAGAACCAATGCTGAAATGACGACGTTTTTTGCATAATCTCATCAGCCATTTTCAAGTCTTCGTGTTCTGCTCCTGGTAACTCGAACTGAACTGAGGTCCTCGCTGATGGTCGGCGGTATTTGTATGCTGACTTTCTTGGTCGATGCCCTGGTTATTGGTCGTTGTGATGATACTTCCACTTTCTCCTCCTTTCTCTAACCGATTTCTCCTTTCCCTTTCGTTCGTGACTGGGTGTTTCCTGAGAATAGGCTTCCAAGTCGATGGCAATCTCTGAGTGTCGTCTCGTGAATTCAAATTATGTGGTCGTTTTTCGATTTCGATAGCTTCTCTGATAATCCGGTGTGATAGATACTGTATGTTTGCTATTATCCTTGTTTGGACAAATCTATCGCGTGTGAGGTCTCCTTTACATGTTGGGCCAGTGAAACGTTTTCTGGTCTTTTGTACTGCATTACGATGTTCTTCTCTTCTTACATTAATGCGTCTGTTTGTTTGGCTATAGTTCGTGAACAATCCTGCATGGAATCTCGACTCCTTGATCATCAGTGCTATTTAATTTTCGGGGTTTGCATCATGTTCGATAACTTTTGTTGGTCGTGAAGATGGTTTCGATGTTATGTCTTCGAAGGATCTTTCGATTCTGTCTATCACACCGGATTATCAGGAAGCTATCGACCAAATCAGATACAAGACGACCACTCAATCACGAGGACATCAGTCAGTTCGAGATTAAGGAGAAAACATACGAAGACTTGAAAATAGCAGATGACAATATGCCGAAACGTCGTCATTTCAATATTGGTTCTTTTAGGAACCATGGAGGAGAATCTAAGCGAGACCAAGCCCCGGAGAACATCAACTTCATATCCAGCACTCGCTGAAATCTGAAAATTAACATATATATATATATATATATATATATATATATATATATATATATATATATATATATATATATATATATATATATAATTGAATTAACTGAAATAATCGATAGTGGGAAAGCTTTATCGGAGTGAAATTCCTTTCAGAGCTATTTAGTTAATTTATCTTTTTGGGGAAATATGTAAAAGAGATTTGATTATTGGATTGCAAGAAAAAACTTTTATAATATCTAGGTCAAAAGGGTTTCGTGCATGAGTGAAAGCCTTCATTATTCTACAATTTATTTTACAAGATTTCTAAATAACTATTCCTCAATTGATGTTTTATAATTTATTATTTGATACATGGCTTTATCAGAGAATGTTTACTGAATTGTATAGAGTATAAAAGAATGACATGTTTGTTTTAGAAATAACCACATGCACGACCTCAAACACTAATAAATCAATGTTTGTGTTGATATTAATTATTTATGGTTGAAACTTAAATGTGACACCGATCATTTAATGGTACTATTATTATTTTGTTTGGAGGCTTTATTTAAAATTGCCCATTGTTTACTCATACGTATAATGGTTTATTATGTACTCTATAAATTACTAATATTGTATTATTTATAAGCTCAGTAGTATAAGAAGTCTATAGACTCCCTCACCCTTATGTTTCAATCGCTGAGTTGGCAACTTTTCTACATAAGAAAACGATAAGAAGCACAGTGAAAAAAGCCCAGAAATAAATTATTCAGTTACATTTTCTGACCCTTCATTATGTTTTTTGGCAGACTACGAACATAAATTTCTTTTTCAAGATTTTTAAAAGAGAAATTCTAATCTGATTATGATTTTTATTGTTAAAGTGTAAATTGAAACAATGTGATATTATCACATCATTATATGTAATTTATAAAACCTTATTTGACAAGTGTCTATAGTTACATTTGATGTTGGTTTAGTATTCATATTCTAAATGCCATTGCTTAATTTTCTCCTAAAACTCAGCGCGTGAATAGAATACTACAAAATAGAAGGTTTTATAACATTAACGCTCAATTTCTAAAGAATCTCTAGTGGTCTATGTAAATAAAATATACCATACAACTTTGTAGTTTCTACTCTATATTTCGTATTTAATGTATAATTATTAAAAGCTAAAAGGGTTGAAACTTCCTGATCTGCTTAAAAACAAAGTCAGCAATATAGCTTGGTGCAGGGTGCATGAAATCTGATATCTCATTATCAAACTTGATAAAAAGTAGTTATTTGTATTATAAGTAAAGGAAACTATTGTTTTACTTTATGAATCGAGATTAGAAATGCGATGAGTAAAGAATAACCTACTTTTCTTTAAGAATAATACATAAAATTTTTTCGGGCACTAAATGGAAATGGATTACATTCTATAAGAAATTATTAAGAAAATACATGACAAGCGCAAATTACAATCAATTACCATCAATGCAGTAACTAAACAAAAATAGAAGTAGATGGGAGACACCTTCCGCCACCTTGGATTTTGTGACGTCACTTCCGGTGAACCTTTCCCACCACTTTTTTATACGTCCACGTGGAGGACCGTATTTTCCACCCCTATGGTTTCTTTTCGGAGGTCTTTTTTAACTCCTAATTATTTTTGTTTTCACACACCCACGTGTGAGACCGTATTTTCCACCCCTATGGTTTCTTTCCCCTATTTTATGGCCGCTCACGTGTGAGCTGGTATTTTCTACCCCTATGGCCTATTTGATTTTTTTTCCTGCCTACGTGTAGGAGTCGTTTTTTGTTGATTATTTTTTATTCTTTATTTTTTATTAATTAATTAATTATTTTTAACCCGGGGAAATTCTCGATCCTAATCTGTTCCCCTATAAGATGATCTTAAATCTGTATTCTGATAAGAGTGCGCAAATAATCATTATATGTAAAAGATAGTTTATTTAATCTGTGCCTACTATTAACATTTATTAGAGCTTGTTTATCACATACTCGAATGATATAAAACTCAGTTGAAGGATTGATTAGGTAATAATTACGTGCGGGAAAAATTGACTGTATTTCCCCATATTACTTTATTAGCGTATTTTTATCAAATGAGATTGCATAATTACATTTATTTTAATGCCTATCTACAACTTGTTTAACATACGAAATTTATTTATACATTGATTACGTGTTAACTTGTAAGACACGCTTCGCGGAATGGTACAATTGTATGCGCGTCCTAACATAATCTGCTAACTAATAAGATGATCTTAAATCTGTATTCTGATAAATAAATAACAAGTTTTCATAATAAAATATTATTAGAATCGGTTTACCGGTTATTTCAGGTAACTGTTTCAATATATATATATATATATATATATATATATATATATATATATATATATATATATATATATATATATATATATATATATATATATATATATATATATATATAATGCATGAGAGTGGACCTGTATTATTTGTTGTAATATGTGTTATTACACTTTCTTTTAATTGCCGCTTGTAACCTTCAACTTATACACGAATTAATAACGACCACCAACAGTATTGCTTGGTACCGCATTTTTATTTACGTCGAACTCATACAAAAGTTATTAACGTTTCATTTTAATGGGGCTATCAACTATTGAAGGGTCAACCGTTAAAATTGTGTTCCTAATTGCAAGGTTGTTAAAATACGTCCTTGTCATGTACAGGTGGTATTTCGAAGTGTTTATCTAGTAAACTTGTAAATGCATCATGCAATTAAAAGAAGAACAGTAACGCTCTTTGATATTAAAAAGATAATTAATACCTTTGTATTTCAATTTTAAAAAATCAAGTGCTGTATTATGAGGGTCAATCAGCCTGGGCACGTAAAATAGACTTTTTTAATTATGTCCATATAAATCGTTAGAATAATATAAGAATAAAAAGTGTCGATGCATTTAAAGAGTACAATCGAAGACTGTTCTGTAATAAAATGATAAAAGGGCTCTTTTAAACAAAGGACTTAGATTTTAAGTTGACGTGTATTTGTACATTTCAGTTAATTAAAATTATTTTTCCAATGAAGTTAAACGTCTGTTTAACATTCTTTTACAACGAGTATTTTATACCGTAACGAATATGTTATAAAACGCTTAGTTAAGATAAAAACGTTATTATAATTATTATATTTCTTTTAATGCGAATTTTGGCTTCGTATGTACAAATTATGTTATTATCACCTAACTTCACCTTCAACAATAAGGTCATTTGGTATTAAAAGATAAACATCATACTTATTTTACTTTGAGAAAGTCATCGACCTTGAAGCTAGCCATAAGCATGGCCTTGAAGTTGGCCATGAAGTTAGCCTTGTGAATTTCAAAACCACTTAATTTGACCTTTGACCCTGTAAAATACTATAAAATCGTGAGGTTAGTTTAGCTAATTTAGTTCGGTTCCGGAGAGCATTACGTTATATTAGCTATGAGTCTTTAAACGTTAACCAAATTCTTGAGTTGTTCAGTGCTGACGCGTTAACCGATGAGGGACTAAAAAACGCATACAATATCGTTACTTATAAGATGTTATGCGAAAATGACACTATCGATTCGATAGATGTTTTTTAGCCAAATTGTCGATGTGCTGAATACAAGTGGAACAAACATTCGCGGCCACGCGTAGATTGGGCTCATGCAGAAATCTATCACTCGTCCCCTCACACACCTTCTCTTGCATGCACTCCAAATCGTAAAAGATAAACATAGATGGTTTACCATTACTACAGCTGCGTCGCACCTTGTTAACGGCCATATAGCAAAGATGACCAATAGGTTTTTCGTTCATGCACGTATGACAACGGCTGTATCCGCGTCTATGTTTACCCTTTACTTCAGTTGTTTTAAGACACTTTAAACAACTATACAATTTTTTACATAGTTCACTGTCCTTATGGTTTCTAAGGCATTTCTGCCCATAGAAATGTCATTTGCAATCATTGCAAACAATTTTAGGAGATTCAATAGAACAAGGTGGTTGCTGATGACACGCAGGGCACTGGTACAAACATCTCACATGATCTTTTTTGTCGTTACAACGCTTTTTGCACTGTTCGCAGTAATAACTACAGGTAAATGCTGAAGTTAGGCTGGTAATGACATTATAATGCTCGTATTCTAGTATTAAATTTAAAACTACCCTACCCTACCCGGTTCCCTAGGACCCTCAAAATAAACGTAATTATGCAATCTCATTTGATAAAAATACGCTAATAAAGTAATATGGGGAAACACAGTGAATTTTTCCCGCACGTAATTATTACTTAATCAATCCTTTAAATAAGTTTTATATCATTCGAGTATCTGATAAACAAGCTCTAATAAATGTTAATAGTAGACATAGATTAAATAAACTATCTTCTACATATAATGATTATTTTGTAAAGATCCAGCATCCTTTACGTATGCTTTTTAGAATAAATTATTCGCGGACCACCCTATATTTCAAATTACAAAAGATTGCGCGCTATTACACGACAAATAATTTATTAATCACCGCTGACGTGTATTTCTAAAAACCAGTAAGTTTTTGCACGTCAGAGCAATTTAAACCAATCCAATAACGGCATCCCCCGCACGGTAGCCGCGAAGGCGCCTACAGATACACCTTTATAAACCCGCGACGCGCGGATATAAAAATCGATTCGATTCGTCTGATCTCCCCTGCTGCTCGAGATAAGAACATAGTCGTGAAATACCTGCTTGATCGTGACCGAGACCGCCACGCCGTTCCTGATATCCAGTAGCCGCCAGTACCGATTGCTTCTTGTAATCACCGAGCGATCGCTGCCGAGAAGCCCATTGCGATTGATAACACGCACCACCTGGCGCCGGGCGACCTAAAGTTTGTTACCGAACTGCAATTATAAGACACGTAAGTTGTAGCGTTATAAAATCTAACAATTTACGACAAATCGCTACAGAGCGTAAATAACGACGGGCTTAGTCTCCAGGAGTTATAACGTTAACATTACACAACCACATACATATAGGGCGTAACGAAGGGGAGACCACGCGTCGCCTGACTCATTACACTAACCAAGAGTGCCACGCAGGGTAGATCCCGACGTCACTCGCAAAACACCTGAGGGTGAAGGTTTGATACAAGGCTATAAAGACCTACGACCTTTTTCTTAGTCAAACAGGTTAGACAGGCTGCTGCCTACCGTCTACTGTTGGCGCTAAGGCCCCCGCTTAATACACATATAGACACCGCCTACAGACAAACACAATAACAACACACGTGTCCTTAATCGCAGGAGGATACACAAGAAAACCCGTTGCATACATTTGTATTAAGAATAAATGTCGCGAAACCGTTCTTAATTAAAGTAGAATACCGCCGGAAATTATCTAAGGTTTACCTACAGTAAATAATATAAATACGACCTTGTGTATATTACGATTCACCTCAGTAAAAGGATAAATTTAAAAATATTCATTTTAGTATAGCGAGTACTTCGTTTACTTTATAATTTGTATATAATTGAATTTAGTTACGCAGTTTGAGAACAAAACGCGTTCTCAAACCGGTTCTAAAATATAACTATAGTCCAGAGATCTCGCCTTTGTTTACGCGAATCTTCCGCGTGTATTTCTTCGTTGGAGTACGACATACCAGCTTCAGCGCTCCAGAGACACTGAAGAGTATAAATATACCCTGCGCATATGCAGTGACCAGTATTGATTTTCCCCGTGTCCTAGAAACACCTCGAGTACATTGCGCTGGCGCTTTCGGCCCATATCTGCTAAGGCTACCGTATACGCTTCTGTAAGATAGGACCGTAATTTAAATATTAAGAATACATTCAATTTCAAACGCCAGTGGAAAAAAAACTAGGTAGGGAATAAATTAAGACATTATAAATATTTGTTCACAGAAACGACTTCGCACCCAATAACGAAGGCTGAAAGTTTACACCGGAGAATGAGAGGTAGGATGCTTAAGGACCTAGTACGTGTAGTATAGTTTGTTATTAATATTATTATCAATTATTATTTTGTAAAATTACCAAATAATATACGTCTTAAACCGCTTTAGTATAATTATTTAAGGTGACAGTGTTAAGCCCATTAAATAGTACGAATCCACACCCCGTTTAGTAATAAATATATAAACACGACTGAGCTTAGCCGAGGCAATACAAAACCGCGCTGGGTTACACCCAAAAAAGGGCGGTTATATAAAATAACACTCCGACTTCAAAGGAGGGGCATTACAATTTGCGCACCCTTATCAGAATACAGATTTAAGATCATCTTATAGGGCAACAGATTAGGATCGAGAATTTCCCCGGGTTAAAAATAATTAATTAATTAATAAAAAATAATTAATAAAGAATGATCAACAAAAAACGACTCCTACACGTAGGCAGGAAAAATAATCAAAAAGGCTTTAATCAGGGTTGAAATTCCCAAGGGTTGAAAAATACCACCGAATAGAAGCCGTCACACAGCCCCAGTGCCCCAAAGGCCAACGCCTGGACCAGCTCCAAGTCCAATACCAACCCCAAGTCCAATACCAACCCCCACGTGAGCAAGTACAAAATTGCTTTCAAAAAGGCTCTTAGTACAGCATTGAAATTCTATCAAGGTTTGGCCCTGAAAAGAAGCCATAGGGGTAGAAAATACCAGCTCACACGTGAGCGGCCATAAAATAGGGGTGAAAAAACAGATCCGATACATGGACGAGTAAATTACAAAAATAATTAGAGGTTGAAAAAGGCCTCCGAAAGGAAACCATAGGGGTGGAAAATACTGTCTCACACGTGGGTGTGTGAAAACAAAAATAATTAGGAGTTAAAAAGACCTCCGAAAAGAAACCATAGGGGTGGAAGATACGGTCCTCCACGTGGGCGTATAAAAAAGTGGTGGGAAAGGTGCACTGGAAGTGATGTCACAAAATCCAAGATCCCATACATATTTACTTTATTATACTTCATGCCATGTGCCGTGTACTAGAGCTTCACCTTAACTAGTCTGTTATTATATTTTTATTGATTTTTTTATTGTTATTCGTATAGTAATTTTATTTTATATTATATGTAACAACCTTCTCTGAAATAACACTGGAATAAGTAAGAGCTGGAATTGCAAAACAAGATTACTGTAAGGTGTATCAGATAATAAGTATTGGCATACAAGCTGGATATTAAGCTGGGTAAGGCATTAGCAATAATAAGAATGGATAATGTCAAGTATGATGTAGAGAAACCTTGTGAAAATACTGAAGTGTCACAAATATTTAGATAGTACGAAACAATGTTGCTTACTATTTGAAGAAAAAGAATAGATTGTTGTACATTCCGAACAGAAATTGTTGACTAAAGAAAATATGAATGTGTGTGCGAGCAGGACACAGAGCAGGGAAAAGGTAATAAGAAGAAAAGAAGAGATAACATGGGCATAAAGGCAATAACGTCATCGAGGGAAGTGAAATATACGCACATGAAGTACCTAAGCAGAACACTAGTTATGATAATTAAAATATTCCTTCTACGTAAAATTTATGTTATTAAACATGTATTTTAGCAGCAGTTCAGCGCTGCTAAAACTGGCCCAAGTATATTCACCCTCAAATAGTATACACTGATTCAAAAGTTCTCAATGACTTTAATTCATTCCTGTTCAAACCTAACATAGCACTCTTTTCAAGTGAATAAATTAGAATTATGTACGTCTACGTATTGCGGTAAAGTTAAATATTTTATCAGGAATTTAACTATAAGTGGTTAGCTTTTAGGTATTTGATATTGCACAATTTCATGGTGGAACTACTTTTTTCTAGAAAGAGCCATTCACCTGAATCCTTTATTTGATAGCTTATGCCCCAATAAGGTTTATTGGCCGACTTGAACGTTACCTTTCATCAGGATTAAAAACCTCTCCCTCTCCCTCTCCCTCTCCCTCTCCCTCTCCCTCTCCCTCTCCCTCCCTCTCCCTCTCCCTCCCTCTCTCCCTCTCCCTCTCCCTCTCCCTCTCCCTCTCCCTCTCCCTCTCCCTCTCCCTCTCCCTCTCCTCTCCTCTCCCTCTCCTCTCCTCTCCCTCTCCTCTCCCTCTCCCTCTCCCTCCCTCTCCTCTCCCTCTCCCTCTCCCTCTCCCTCTCCCTCTCCCTCCTCTCCTCTCCCTCTCCCTCTCCCTCTCCTCTCCCTCTCCCTCTCCCTCTCCTCTCCCTCTCCCTCTCCCTCTCCTCTCCCTCTCCCTCTCCTTCTCCCTCTCCCTCCCTCTCCCTATCCCCTCCCTTTTCCCTCTCCTTCCCTATCCCTCCCCCTCTCCCCTCTCCCTCTCCTCCCTCTTTCTCTCCTTCCCGCATGAAGTAGGTGGTCTTGAATATCATGATTTAAAGCATGGCATTGTGTCGGTCAGAGTTGCTTGGTGAAAATTTCCACTTTTTTTCAAATTTATTTCGCTTCAATGGCCTTGATCTTGAGGAATATACTTCGATGTAGGCAATGTTACCAACCTTGAAATCTAGTGACCTTTTTTCAAATCTGTATTTGCTTCAATTGTCTTGACCTTGAGGAATATTTATGTAAATACTTTGATTGATATTACCAATAAATATTAAACCACGCCAGCGCCCGACCCTGTTGTCAGCTATTGGATTTCTGGTATTTGTTGTGATCCTATAGCTGACACCCCTCTTTTAGAATAAGATTTAATGAAAATGAGTTTTGCGCGAAAGTTTTACTTTGTGAAAAGTGAAATGCACTCTAGAAAAACGTTACCAACCGAAGTACTTTTTTAATAGTTCCAATGAACCATTTGACGTATTTAGTGTTGCTACAAGACATGAATTTCTTACTTTTGATTTAATTTTGAAAGTCTCTGCTATTGGGGTGGGGTCAGAAATAGAGTAGTTACACTATTGAGTAAAGTAACCTTTATTGAATTTTTAACTATTCTAACAAAGTTGTGTAAGCCAACTGGATGTAACCGATTATCATACGACAAATGAAGCATATCTATCGACTCCTTTACTCCTTCAATAGCGTTTTTTGTTTTGTTTTTTCTAATTGATACAACCGCGCGCCATTGCCCTTGAACACGTTCATTGTTTCTATTAAAGCTATGTTAAACCTTTAGTATGTACTGTATATGTTCATCAACGTCAAATCGTTCATGTCGGTCTTAAAACAAATTCGCTTTACAGAGCTCTAATTTCAGACTAGAGTTTCTGAGACTATTATATAGTAGTATATTGTTTTCAAAGGGACAGTTTCCACACGAGTAAGACAATCATACGGGTGTGTCATTAATTAAACTAATAATAATTAAGCCATACAGTAGTTTTGTTATATTAGACATCGTATAACCCTGAAAATAATGGTGAAAAATTAACTTCTACAAATCTAGTCGTCTAAGGTGAAGGAATTTGATAGCTGTCAAAGCTGGAAAGGTTTTATTTGAAATTATAATTAAATGCATTATGTAAAGGATTTGGATTTTGTAAATTTACTCCAGATAAGTTCCGAGTCTTAAATACATTTTCGTTAATAGAAATGTATTTTTTCGAGCAATAATATTGAGGACTTTTCGATGAGGTTTGTAGTTGTCTTTCTGGTATTTATGAATCTGCCGTTTTACATCTCGCAGCTTCCTCGATTGAGTGCACAGATCTCTTAATTTTATTTTCAACCGCAATCTTGTATAAATATCATTCTCTTTTTTCATTGCATTGTAATTGGAACAAAAACCGTAAAATTTATATTTTTTTAGCAAATAGCAAGAATGATTGATTAAGCTAGCTATACATACACATAACGCGCGCAATGTAATTAGAAAGTGTAAAGTACAAATTCAAAACCATTTTGCGGTTATTTGTGCATTTTCAGGGCAGTGGTAGAAATAAAGCTTTGAAGCATTTTACTTCTTTTTTGATTGTATCGAGCGCCTCACTACAGTTCGGACAGTGCAATAGAGTATTGCAGAGCTTTGGGAGAAAATAATCGAAAATAATTTCGCGGAGTGACGGATAGAGGGCTTTATAGGTACCTCTAAATTAAAAAATTAAACTAATGATATTTATAAGGAACTATCGAGAAAAATTTACTGTGCAAACAGCTGTCGTAATTTGCAGTCTGTCCAACAACAACGTAAATTAGGGAAATAGTAAAATAAAAAAACAATAACAGCAAAGACCAATAGGCACAATCGACAAAAACAAAAAACCGTTGTTGATAATGTATGTGTCCAAAATGCTGTACATTTTTATTTGCTTTGTCAAGAATGGAAACTCATGTAACGGTTATTACTGGTAAGCAAATATTGGATACTTCACGTGGATCACTCGGCTATTAGTGGAAATAGTGGCATACTGTTCTCGCAATCATGTGACTTTTGTGTCCATTGTATAACAATCGAGTAAATAAAAAGTAAGACTTCAAATATTTTCATAGCTTTATTCCAATTTAATTATAATTTTTGTAGTGTTCTTAAATAAAATTGTTTGTTGAATTAAACAAAAAACTTTTTTTTCTTTTCCGATTCGAACCTAACACTAACTTCCCTTTACGATAGTTAGATCACGCGACTACGAAGACGTGATTAACCTTTCTTCATGATTTTAAACTACATTTGAAAGGGATGAGACTGAGTTTGTCATACAAATTATTATTGATAATTTTTAATTAGACATTTACTTTTGAAATAAAAAAAAAAATAAATTAATATTAGTGCTTTGGTGTGTGTGAATCCTTGCGATATTGCAGGCTCACATTCCATTGATATACGTAATTTGATTGTGCTCAAATTATATTTAGCATTTACATCAGATCTACATACATAAAGACAAAATTGACATCGATTGGGGCTTGAATCTCGACAGCGCGGTTGGTTAGCGCGGTACTCTAGCAAAGTACAGGTTGTAGGTTCGAATCCTACTCGAGGTAAATTTTTTATTTATGTATTTAATAAAATGACTAATAATTTTTTATTATATATTTACCTTTGCACTTATTCGTTCATAACAAAACTTATAATAAGTTGGTCTTAATGTATCCGTATTATGAGACGCAGAATAATAAAAATTAAAATATTAACACAATTTCTTAAACCGAATGAATATACATTCCAAATTAACAAATTGTACAGTTGCTCATAGTTAATCCTAAAATTTAACGTATTATTGTTTTTGTTGTTCCATAATCCCTGCACCGATCTTCATCAGATATCACCTGGGTCTGGACATTTAGGTTTGACACGTATAGCTTTGAAGAGATACGAATTAATTGCGAAAATCCAAATTTTTCCCTATATCTCACAAACAAGGTAAGCCATTAGAATATTACGAACACGGCATCATGTGAGTGAATAACACAGTATTGCAAAAATGGGATTTCTATATCTACACTCATAATTGGGATAAACTGAAAAACTATTAAAGATTGAGCACATTGCACACGTTTGGTGTGAGATTTTGAGGGACAAATATGTTGGTCCATTTTTTTTTGCAAAATGAATTGCCGGCCCGTCTTGAATGGCCAATTCCGTTTTCGAAGTATCGGAAAAAATGACTTTTCTTAATTTTGTCGCATCTTTGTTATTTTAAAACATCAAACATATTTTTTCTAATGGGACACCGCGTGTACTACCTTCGCCACCTACGTCATCGATCACGCACCTAAAACGTTTATTTTGCAATCACACATTAGATATACATCAACCGACGTATGTTATCGACTGTTTAAACGCATTGAAAAGAGATGACCTATAAATGCTTGTAATAATTTTTGTCTTAATGTGATTATGAAAATGCTCCCTTGACTAACCTAGTTTGTTATTCTTATGACATAACCTCCTTTTGCTTGTTACTACTTGTTACTTTCTTTCAGATTTCCTACGATTACATATTTCATTTTTCATTAAACATTTTCAAAACAGTTCTTTCAGAACTCTTCCTTTATTTAATCATTTACGTTCATTCCAACATCTTTGTTAGTTTTTCATAAAACCTCGTAATGTCTACATAAGACAAAACCTTGAATACGCAAGTACAACAGTTTGTGCAGAATTTATTACAATATTTAGAAAAGGAGAAACAAAACAACGGCCCTTTAATACCACTTTCTAGTGTCCAAGGGGTAGGTGTTTTCAAAATTGTCTTAAGCTCAATTAATAGTGATCTCAAATTTACAGCATGTGACAAATGCTTTGAGTATATCTGTCACAACAGTGAACAATATCATTTCTTGGGCGAAATCCAACCCAATTATGTCTATTGGGGGTAAAAAACGGCCACGTCGGAAAGTTAAATCCGAAGATCTTGCAGATACCTCGAAAATGTCCATCAGGAATACCTTATGTAATATGTACGAACAAGGTGAGTGTATTATAGTTATATATTGCTTCTACATTAGTCTAAATTGTATTATTTACTGAAAAAACATGTCACTGTTGCAACTTTAAATGCAGAAATTCGTAACACCCATATTATGTTAAGCGATAGAAGTTTAAATCGTGCCTTACATACAATGGGGTTCAAGTTCCAGAAAGAGTGTAATCGAAGAGCTTTGTAGGCAAGCAGCTTTTATTGACGAAACATTGATCTACTCAAAAGGAAATCCGGGAAGTCATAGCAAGATGACGATTAAAAAGTTTACGAAAGCGTCAAGGGTATGATGGTAAAAGATTTATACTTATTTGTGTTGGAACTACCGCAGGATTTGACAAGAATGCTTCTTTGCTATTTGCGTCGAAGTCATTGACAAAAGCTTACGATGGTGAAATGAATGTGGATGTGTTTAAAAAACGGCTCACTGAAAATCTCATAAACAATGTAGAAACACCTTCATTAACTATAATGGATAATGCGCTTTAGCATTCCATGTTAGTGGAACAACTACCAACATCGTCTTGGACGAAAGGTAACATGATTTCATGGTTAATAAAGAATAACATTAATTATGATTCCACCTCATCCAAAACCGTGCTATACTCATTAATACAATCACAGCGAATAGTAAGACGATATGAGGTCGATGAAATAATAAGGAGTTACGGACATGACGTATTAAGATTGCCACCTTATCATTGTGAATTCAATGTGATTGAACTAATATGAGCACATGCTAAAGGATACTATGGTAAGCACATAGGAAGAGATTGCTGCAAAGCCGAGAATGTAATCAGTATGTGGAACGAAGCGTTACAACAATGTAATCAACATATTTGGGCTAATTGTGTACGCCATACAGAGGAGATTATAAAACAGTGGTATAAACGTGAAGAAGTGCTACATTTTACAGTAGACGAAATGATTATTAACGTTGTAAGTGATTGTGAAAGTTCGGATACAGATTAATCGTAGTTTTTTCTTGAATCAATGCGTTTCTACTACATAATTATGTATTTTACAAATATATACTAATTAATTGCATTAAAATTTATTTAATCATCTGGAAGGCCACATCCTTGCTAGCTATTACAATCACAGTTTCGCATATTCGAAGATCTTCAAGGTTCGTAGTTACCGGGTGATTTTTTAATACTGATGACTGTTTGAATTTTCCACAAAACACAAAATTTTAAAGGTTGATAATACATTGTCATTTATTTAATTCCAGTGATGTATGTAGTATCGGTCTCTAAATTAATAATTTATTTTTAAATTGCAAATAAATTTCCCGTTTTACAACAAACTTTATATTTATACTAAGCACAATTATATTGTTAAAATTTTATTAAATAAACTATAAAAATTGCTAAAAATGTCCTCCGTTATGTTCATGACACAATTCCACTGAACGCTTCATATTGTCAAACACTTTTTCGAGAGATGTCGCAGGTGTAATTCTTTCAACTTCCTCTTCACGATTAAGTGGATTTTCAGTAGCCCACGTTCGATAATTTTGACTATTAATATAGTCCAAAGTCCAAAGAATTGATCTACGTCATAATCTTGTAGCGGATGAGTTAATATGAAAAATATTAGTCAACTTATATCTATAATAATAAATGATTAAGAATCATACGTAATAAATTTTCTCTTAGATGGCGGTAATGTAGTAATGTTTTCAAATCTCAATATCAAAACAATACTTCGTAGAAAAACTTAAAAAAGTAAATATTTTGAAGTTATAGAATTGTAATTTTGTTAAAACCGGTTAGAAAGGTATTTATCGTAACATAAAAATTAAAGGGAATGGTAAGTGTTAGACGTTATTACACATACAAAGTTATTTAATCTTAATTATAATTGCAGGCGATATTATGGAATATGGTTTGACTCACAGGTGGATGAAAATTGAAAATGAGGTTAATGTAAAATGCTGATTTTTACAAACGTATATCTCAAAACGTTTACATGTGATTAGTAATTATTATATCATTTGTAGGTTATGTACCGGGCGATTCTTTAACACTTATTTTTCACGGTGTTGCATTTGGCGGTTAAATATTTTTAGTTACTTTATTCGATCTTTTTTGACATCAGTTCTGGTGATGCTGTCGTTAACTTGTTTTTGATCTTCATTTACTTTCCATTATGCATTATCAACGTTCCCTAACACAGTTTTTTTCAGAGCTACTCCGTAACTCATGAATTTATTAAAGTAAGTGATTAGATAATGTTTACTCACATTCATTTGCATTTGTACGTAAATGAGTCCTTGCGGTATTGTAGGCTCACATTCTTTTAATATCAGTAATTTGATTACATCTCATTATATTTAGAATTTACAACAGTTCTACATACATAAAGACAAAATTTACATCGCTTGGGGCTTGAATTTCGATAGCGCAGTTAGTTAGCGCGGTACTCTAGCAAAGTACAGGTCGTAGGTTCAAATCCTATTCGAGGTAAACTTTTTATTTATTTATGTATTTGATAAAATTAATAATAACTTTTGATTACGTAGTTACATTTGAACTTTCGTTCATAACAAAAACAGTAGAACACGGGCACCATGCGCCATCTTTGATTTTGACGTCACTTCCGGTTTTACACGCCCACGTGGGAGACCATATTTTCCGCCCTTATTTTTACTCGCTTACGTGTAGGTCGTATTTTTTCACCCCTATTTTTACACATCCACGTGTGAGACCGTGTTTTCAACCCTTTTATCCTAATTTTCACAGACCCACGTGTGAGACCGTATTTTCAATCCTTTATTTTCGAAGGTCCTTTCTCAACCCTAATTATTTTTACTCGGTTACGTATAGGACGTGTATTTTCACCCCTATTTTATGATAGCTCACGTGTAGGACGTGTTTTTTCACCCCTTATTTTATGACAGCTCACGTATAGGACGCGTATTTTCTACCCTATGGGTCAACTCTAATTAGAGCCTTTCTGTACTTGCGCACGTGAGAGGCAGATGTAGGCATTGGGGCTGGGGCTGGTCTAGAGATAAGTCTTAGGGTTGGATCTTAGCTTGTGTAGTTTCTCGTACTCTATCAATCAGTATTCTTACAAATACTATACCAGATACAATGATCGCGCTCTTCCAATGCCTCGTCACTTTTCCACACTTAAGGCATACATTGAATAATTCACACAGTATTCGTATAAACTATGCTCCTCCATACCTTGGAATTTTACCAGTGATTTCATCTACGCCTGCTCCTTTACCGTGTTTCAACCTTCCTACCGTTTCCCCTACCTCATTTATCACAAGATCCTTCTCAGTTTTATTCACTATTCCTTACTCCTTATTTAACCCTTCAGTCTTATTTTCCTCACTACTGTACAGCTTTCCGAAATATTCTTGCCAGCATTTCCTCACTTCACAATCATCCCATACTATTTCGTTGCTCGTATTCCTCAATTCTGCAGCGTTACGTCTTGGGCCACGTTTTGTATTTTTGGTCCATTTTCAGAACGGTTTTTTGTTTCCCTCGAAATCATTCTGAATATTTTCTCCTTCTAGAGCCATCAGCTCCTCTTTACTTATTCTTACTGCCTCCTTCGCCTTCTCAGTCTCATTGTTTGCAGCAATAATTGCCATGTACACATCTTTTTTCTTAAATACTGCCTATTTTACCGATTCATTCCGCCAAGTACATTTTTCCTGTCTACCTACAGTCGATCTTCCACATGTCCGCGCGGCTCAATTGACAACACAGTGTTTCAAGCTTATCCGTGCACTTTCAACGTCAGTGTCTTATTTGTTCGTTCCATACTGTTTCATTTACATTCAACTCTCTTACCATTATCTACTAGTTTATCTGCCCTAATTGTGAACGTTTGCTTTTCTTCTCCAGACCCACTTTTGCCCTAAACACATTTTCGATACTCTCAAAAAGTGGTCCGATTCATACTCCGATCCACGCGTTACTTTTGTGTCTCTCACCAGGTTGCCTAAGTCGTTCGTCATACACCATCAAGTCAAATAATACCTTCAGATTCACCCCTTCCCCATGTATATATACGCAAATTTTTCTGTTTAAACCACGTCATGAGATACAAACAGGCTTCATTCCACACTCTCGACTCTTGACCGTACTGCCACGCTGCCATCTTCCATCTCCACATTTGTCTCCGATACACAAAGAATATCAAGCTGCCTTTCGTACATTACATTCTTTTTAACCGTTTTCAAGGAACTGGATCTGTTGAAGGAAGACCTAGTATTGGCCGCCCATCAATAAATAGCCCTGCTGAAGACCGATATGTCACCATTTTTGCACGCCGAGAACCTTTGAGCACATGTCGAATGTTGAGTAAGAGGTTCGCAAAAGCCACAGGAACATTAATATCAGCTGAAACTGTCAGAAGACGTTTATGGGATGTGAATTTACGTTCTAGATGACTTTGTAGAGGTGTACCATTGACTCGCGATTGCAATTGGACAGAAGAATGGAGGTTGTTACTGTTCACTGATGAATCGAGATATGGGCGTTTTTCGGATAGTCGTCGAACGCGTCTCTGGACACAGCCTTTGGTGCCAAGACATCGGCGACGGTAATAGACGTTCACCCTTTCAGAGGAGGCACTGTTTGTGTATGGGGAGGCATTTGTTATGACGGCCGAACCGACTTGCTGGTTATTCCGGGAAACATGAATTCAGAAGTATACTTGAATCAGGTGATCAACACAATTTGCCAGAGTTCCATGCTGCTGTTACTCGTTATTGCTGAAAGGGATATTTGTGTTTATTTTTTTTGTTTTTTTGATTAATTTGAAATTAAGTTATTAGTCACTTTCATCTAATTTTCATTATTCATGTCTTTTTGTTTAAAATTTTTTTTAAATTTTTTACAAAATTTCACTACACAAACACAACTCTTTTCTAAGGTAAATGATATACAAACAAATCAGCTGCCCCTCAAACCGGACGCCATACTTTAGAAGAACATCGTCCTCCCTTGATACGCGCGCTTATGAAATTGAACACGATGTCTGTCTAGTGTTGGAGGGCGTAAATGAGTGCTGAAAATGTACTTATTATTTTGTATAAAGAAAAGAAACAGCCTTACATAAACAACTACCGCTAATATCACGCATAGATTGAGAATTAACCAACATCGTACTGGTGCTTTCTCAAATCCGTACGTATAAAGAGAAAGCAATGTAATCGGTTTAAATTTTTAAACACTTTTTTACATTTTTCGACTTTTGTGGCCTAAACGATACGAAAAACACAGTTTTAGAAAAGAAAATCGCGTGTCTGTGTGTGAGTATCCGTGATATCTTTTGAAACATTAGAGCTATCCATAAAAAACAAGGTTTTAGAAAAACAAATTTCGTGTCAAATTCGTTAATGAGCAAAATCCAACCAGTTGCGGGGCAATTTTAGGGGATTATAAAATTAAAAAGATTCATTGCTTCAAATTTTAAAAAGATTCATCATTAAAAAAACAAACTAATATTTTTTTATATAATATCAAAATAAAAAAAAATGTATAGTAACCAGTGCCGCGCCGTTTTTAAAATCACTAAGTATAAATCATTTGTGAAAATTCAAAAGGGTGGATCTAACATGGGGATTATCGTGTTTAAAATCCGATATGACTAAAATTCAGGTATTGTTATTGCTATTTATTTACATATATGAGAAAGTATTATGACAGATCATTTGGCAGCGATTTTCATAATTATAAAGGCGATTATCAAAGGCGCTGTAATTTTTCTTGTCCTGTAAATTACCGCAAAAAAAATTAATTACTAGTTTATCTAGGTATTTGAAGTATGGCCCTTTCGGGTACTTGATAAATTACAATTCCACTATGTGGGCTTAGTTAATATGCTTCGACTAGCTACAGTGTAGTTTGGGAGTAGCTTTGGTTTTTAAACTATTATACAACCATTAGATAATCAGGTACGAGCAAGTTTTATACATAAATTTATACAAAAGTAGATTCTGGTTAATAACAAGATAATAAATATTCTGAAAAAAAAGAAACTAAAGTAATGCTATAAAATAATTAATACGTTCTGTTAGAATAATAAGTTAAGATTTTATAATAAATGGTTGTTTTCGCCTGGGCCCCTGGTGATATTTACCTATAAAGAGAGTTTGATTATGAGTTCACTCGCGGCCAACGTAATCTCCAGCCGATCTTAATGAACTCTTAGTGAATCTAATTATTCAGAGTTAATACGGACACTCTAAATAGGTAGAACTTCGTGGGTAATACAGCGGGTTTAGGTTTGGAATTCTCTAATACCAGGTTAGGCAACCTCAGCTTAACCAGTAAATTCTGAGTGGTTCTATTTAATTATACTTAATTCGGGCACTTTAAGTAAGTATAATTTTAAGAGTGGCATAATAATAAGACGTTCCAAAGGTGTTAGCGTTAGTTTTGCTCCTCCAGACGAGCTTTTAGCAACGTTACATGAAAGGAGATCGATAACAAAACACCCACTGCCGATGATCAGCTGGTAGAAAGCTTGGTATAGGAGCTAGTCCCTCTTTAGCGTCAAATTATTTATTTAGGGATATTTTATGTCACAGGAAGTCCTTAAACATTTTTATTATTAAGGTCAGATTTCGAAATAGTAAATAAAATACGTTATAACAATAAGGTAAATTGCACAAAACCGCTTTAAAAGCTGGTAAGGTTTGATATTCTCGACCAGAGATATTTTCTAAGTACAGGAAAAAATTACTATAAAAGCGGGTTGCAGAGAAATTCTGATGGAAATTCTATAAAGAAGTGTTTTACAGAATAGTGTCTATTTACATTAAAACTTTCACTTTTATGCTTCGCGATGAACGAGTAACGAATGTTGCATTTAGCATATTCCAAGGTGAAACCAAGATGTATCTCAAAGTAGAATAGGTTTATGTTATGAGAGGAAACGGTTTGTGTAAGGTAATTATTACTGAAATATCATGAGGAATACTTAATATGTATGACTAGGTAGTGTATTAAATTGGTCTAACTTGCATGTGTTGTAGAAGCGACAATATGTGTGTACAATAAAAAAGGGCTAACGATCCATGTCCAGTATAATTAAAATCCTGCGAGAAACAAAACCCATGTCGTGTTTATTATTACTATTAAAGCGGTAATTACTACGCTGCCTCTTTACGAGATCTTTGATACTTACTTTTCCGGCCCTTTATTAACAGAGTATCACAGATCTGTGACGGAACACAGAGCAGTATTAAGTTTTGTCTTTTTAGCTGTGAATGTCTAATAAACCCGTCTGCCTTGTAATCTCATTTTTACATCAACCGTAAACTTTACTTTGCAAAATAACGCACATAAATGGCTCATACTTTTTTTTAAATACAGCCGAAAACTGACAATTTAGCAAAAGTCGAACCTGTATTTGCAGAATCAACCGAAAATAAATTTTATTACTACATTTTTAATGAATTTGAGTTTTAAGGTAATAGGCATGTTGTAAAATAGTAATTAAAGTTTCCAAGGCGTTATGTGGAGAATAATGCAGCCGACAGCGTATAATCAGGGAGGTATATCCAACCGTGGTCGTGATATTAATAACGTCCGTAGTGCCGCCAACCGTTTGCCACTCTATTGAACCTAGAGCTTATTACTTTTTGGTTTTATGTCATTTTTGCGAAGTAGGTAGTACGAAAATGATTAATTTAATCCAAATAACCTAATTACCACCTAATTTCAAATTGATTAGGCAACTTGTACTCCGGTTAAATGTATATAATTAATAGAATTTCCTCTTATACTAAATTAGTGCAATTGATTACTCCTGGTTTAAAACTTTTTTAAGACTACAAGAAAGGTTAGCGAATTATAGTTCCTGTCGAAAAGCTTAATTGGAAACATTGTATGAGCTTTGAGACTACTGGAAAACACAGACTTTGCACATTCTACCAACCTCACTCACCGCAAAATAGACAAAAAAATTTTTTTTACAATTTATGAGGCTATACGTTAAAAATCTGCGTTTCTAAGTGTTAATTACTGTGTAAAGCTGAATTTGCTAGGACGACCTTTATGGTTGTCTATATGCAACACAAATTTGAAAAAAAATGGTAGTTACTTTTTTATCCAATTTTCACTTATTTTCATACAAATGCTGCAATTGTCTGAAAATAATTTAAAATCTACCACAAAGAGTTGCCTTCAATGCGATTTCTATCACTCAGTATGTCATTTTCTATTATAGATTCTATTTACTTAGTTTCTGCAAATACTGATTATGACCGCTGTATAAGAAATCATTCGCTGATACTGAAAAATTGATAAAGCTGTAAATCGCGCAGTTATTAGTGTAACTAGTTTTGACCTTTAAACTGGGGTTCGTTAGAGTTTGGTGTTTTGTTTCTCTTCATTCTAACATAATTCTTAAAGGCAATTTCTAACATCTGCCAACATTGCCAATGTAATAATTTTCAAACTCCTAATAACGCAATTACCTTCCAAGACTCCATCTATAACTACTTTAAGGTTTTTTAGGTAGAATTGTGTCTCCGAATAATCACTTATACTGTCTAGACAGGAAGCACAAAATTGCGCGCTTATGTCGTATCGTGAACGTTTTCGATACATTCTGTTAAAATTTTTAGATATGTTGATGTTCAGCTAACACATATAATTTTAAAATACTAAATGATAGTGGTTGTTATCCACTTTCAATGAGGTGTTTTTCCTGACTCTCGTTATACTACAGATTTGATACAATTTTCGATCAGTATTAAGTTCATTAGAGTATACTTCAAGTTATCTATAGAAATTTAGACTAATAAATTTGTAACAGCTCGAATATCGAAATGGTTCCCAATTTCTCCACCATACGCGTACGTTGACTTTCAGCAGTATTTCCGTTCAACTGTTGCAACTGGTGATACACTTTTAGGTTCCTCTTCTGAAACAACAGAATTAGGATCGGATACTGTTACGATAGGATCTTAATTGTCAGTATTAATACCAATATCCAATTTGCATGTTAAGTAATTATTGATTGGGTAATTATTAATCATTATCACAAGTTAAGGAAAGGTATATCAGATTTCCAGAGGAACTTAAATTCATTATCAGTAGAATTACTCAAGGTTCTTCCCTAATAAGGGATATTGGTTTTCCAAATACCCTGACACGCACTGGTTATTTCACCATCTTTAGGCGTTGGTTCTACAGGAAGGGCGTCACAATTCATCTCCCTATAAATAGAAGGCTTGCATCATGCATGAACCATATGAGTATGATATATAATTGTAATTGTTATTAATCAATTAGCAACGTAACATTAGCGCATTTTGTTACTTGTTAAGTGTTTTCTAAAGATGGCCAGCAGCAGCATTATGTAAGATATCTTTTTATTATTATATCATTTTCTTTTACACTTATTTTTTCTGCACTTGTACCGATTCTACCTGGTAACTAAAACATACGATCTTGAAATGCCGTAATGGCACGCACACCCTACGCCCCAAGATACCGAGCGTGACACTTGGTGGAATTCGCCGGGTTATTTTTTTTAATTTGAACACCCCAAAACACCGTTTAACACGATTACCACCTACAACTAGCGTTGATCCAGATTGTACTATAAAAGAAAAAATTGATTTTTACCAAAATGTAACTCTCCTGGAGCTAATCAATTAGTACAGTTTTTTCAACAATACGAACGTTGTGCAGAAGCTAATCATTGAACAAATGAGAATAAAACCACTCATTTCAGTACTTTTTTGCGAGGAACGGATTTACCTGGTATCCTCAGTACAAAAGACACGCTAATAAGTTAGATAAAACATGGGATGACACTTCAAAAGAATTTCGAATTTATTTCTGAGGGACTTCTTCCTCCTTATTATCTAAAAACAAATTACGCTCAAGAAAACTGCAAATAGACGAAACAGTATTAAATTAATATTATGATGTACTTGATTTAGTACATCAAGTTACGCTATAATTCCTTTACCTGAAAAAGAAGATTTTTTCACAGAAGGCTTGCAGCCAGGTCTAAAGTCAGGATTTGTATTAATACACCCTGCTTTCGATGGCATAAATAACGAAAATTTTAGAGCAGCCGTATTTAAATTATCAAGAGATGCGTATTCGGAATACTATGAATAACCAAGTAGAAAATTTTTATTAAATTGCAACAAAAGCTGTAAATTCATCTACGTCAATTTCGGACAATGCTAACAACAACAGCAATTCCTTCGTAAATGTTCAACAACATAACAACAATAATTCTTCAAGGAATAACAGAGGGAATATTTCACAACGAAATTCGCGAACTAGGGATGCTAGACCAATTCGTTTTACATGTAATAGAGTGGGTCATTTTAGCTCATTATGCAGTTCTAATCAAAATAGAGCACAATATACACCTACTACAAACAGATTCAATTATAATAATCGTGGACGAAATAATCGTTCGGTATCGTTTACAAATAGAAAATGTTCCAGCCATTCCTACAGGAACGCAACACCACAAAGGGAAAAATAACCGTGGAGGTCAAAATCGCCTTATCCAAAAAACGATGACCGCAGCATCGGTCGCACAAACTAACGGCAATTCCGGATAGTGTTCTTCTTTTTCTTCCTCCGTTCTTTGGTTAGCATCCTGGCTGCTCAGGTCATTCCATGGCGGGTCTTGTTACAAAAAAAACCCGTGCTCTTTAGTAAAAGTGAAATCGTTTTTAACATTTAAATATTACAGATAATATAACAATAAAAAGAAAGAACGTATAGTATTTGATGGCTTCTCTTCAAAAGAAGTTGACACTAACGCGGGCGTACTACAGGAATCGGTGATAGCTCGTACACTTTTTCTCCTATACCTAAATGATCTGGCGGTCTCATTCATCAACAACTAACCTGATCCACTACTTTGCAGACAGCACCCTTCATTGAAGATCATGTCAATCTATTTATGATACCAATCTAAATTGGCAATTTCAATCAACAGAGACATACAACGTATTTTTAAATGGGGAAATATTACTTCAGTCAAATTTAATGCAAAGAAAACTCAGTATTAGCACCAAAAGAGATGGATCATTTCCTAATGTAAGTATGAATGGCTTACATCTTAAGTTTTCATACTCTATTACGTTAGGAATGACGTATGTTCAAATCTATAATTGATCGGTCACGTTCTGTCAGCTTCTAGAGCACCAGACTTTTTGTACAGAACGAAGTAGTACTTGATCTACCAACAGCTCTTTCGGCTATACAAACCCCAATTCGACCTCATTTAGAATATAATTATCACCTATGGGTTGGTCTTCCCCAATACCCTTTCGATTCGTTGACCGTATTTAAATACAAATGAGTAGGCTTATAAATTACCCGTCATTAACTTGTGAAGTACAGTCCCTTTGCTAAAGATACTCGCCTGACTCATTTACATCATTAACATGTAGTACAAATTTGAATTTCTTATACAAACGAGCTCAATCCATTATATTGTACACGACTTCTAAAGGATTTTTCTTCCTAGTTTCAGTTTTCCTCCCACGTTTATAAGCAGCTCTTTGTAGTTTAAAATCCCTACCCGTCCTTATAGGTGTTTTATACCCGTTCCGGGAGAATTGTTAACAATTGGCAAAGAAAAGATACTGAAAGTGCGACACTAAATTTAAGTCTTGCGAAAAGTGGACATCTTTAACTGTGAATATAACTGAAATATCTTTGTAAATTAAAATTATGACCTAAACGATATTTATTTCTTGTATATCCACATATTAACATTCGCAGCGAGTGACTAGTCTACGTGTATTAACTAGTTCTTTGGCAGTCAGCTGTTAAAGCAATCGTTCAAGATTATTCAGTTTGAAAATGTTAGTAAAAAAGTATAAAACAAAATCATATTAATTTTAACAACCGACTTACTTTCATATTCCATGAAGGTGTCTCAATGGTGTGGGAAAGACAGCTCATTTAATTTCCTCCTCAAAGAGAAGCGCTGGTTTCTCGAGGTTTCCACGCTCCTTCAGCACAGCAATGGATTCCCACAAGACATACAGGGTGATTTGTGAGGAGCCACCCATATTTCCGGAAATCTAATCGTTTTAGCACAAAACTTTCACATGAATGTCCTATATACAAAAGTCCTATAGTGCTTCTATTCCGATATACCGAGTGCCATAGTTAAATACCTAAAAATGCACATATATTGGAAACTGTTAAAGACGTGGATTTACACAAAGTGTATCTTTTTAATGGGAAAAATGTCAAGGTTTCGTATTTTTATAAAAATTTGTAATTTGACACCCTGTATCTCGAAAACAAAGTACTACTGGACTTAAGTTTACATGAAAGTTTTGTGTTAAAATGATTGGATCTATCATTTCCTAAAATACAGGGAGTGGGGGGGGAGTACCTCACGAATCATCCCGTATATACATTAGGTATACATATATGCATGGGTGAGGTCAGGATAGAATTGAAGAAATGGAGTTATTGTTCTAGCTGGAAGATGCTACCCCAGCATTTGTCTAAATAGCCGCACATGATGTGCTTAAAAAAAGGAAAAGGCCACGTATTTCATTCCCTCCCCAAGGGGGAGGGCGGGCTGCTCGAGCTTTCCGAGGTCCTTCAGCCACGATCATGGATTCCCAGCATACATACATACATACATACATTACATGGTGGGACTAAGGATGGGTGTGGTCAGGATAGGATCGTAAGGAACGGAGTTAGGGTTCTGAGGGGGAAAATACTTCCCCAGCATTCGCCTAAGCAGCCGCACATGGTGTGCATATACGCAGTGGCCATGTCGCTACATGTGTATGAGGAAAACCCCCTGAAAAACCTCATACAAGGTAGACGGTAACGGGAATCGATCTCGTTACCTCCCGAATGCTAATCAGATCATGTCACCACTACGCAACCAGCTCGGTCGTGATGTGCTTACACGCAGTGATCATGCCACTATTTATGTATGAGGACAACTCTCTGAAAAAAAGCATACAAGGTAGACGGTAACGGAGATCGAACCCATTACCTCTTGAATACTAAGCAGATTGTGTTACCACAGATCCAACTAGCGCGGTATGGTTCGGGAAGTGACAAATCTAATAGGATGTGATTAGCCGTGGCGTCCATTATAAGTATGATTGGAAACAAACAGAAATGTGGAGAGGGATTACTTGTAATTAAGTTAAGCCGCGCGAGTCGCATATACACAGGTGGCAGAAATATTTCCTATCTCAGCTGCCTCGCAGTAGCTGTAGTAAGTGCTTTGTGTCCTATGGTTACTTATTAAATCTCTTTTGACCTGATAATACTTATAATTAATGTTATTTAGTAAGCTTAAAGACACATGATTTGGCTTACAAAAATAGATGTTTTAAAATATTGTTTTGAAATCAGTTAAAGTGAAGGCAGTGTTATTAACTAGAAATGAAGGTAATAGTTATGCAAATGAATCTAAAAGTTAAGGAGAAATAGGTGGTTTCTGTTTCTGTTTGTTTTATGAACAATAATCTATAAAACTATTTCAAGACTCCGCGAATATGGTGAAAAAATCCCCAAGCGCTACCAGGAAAACTAACAAACGAATTCGAACTGTCTGCAGATAAGTCAAGTCCGAGATTGTTAGTAGACTGTGATAGACATTGATTTTTGTGTGCGTAAGCATAGCAACCGTCTGTGGTCAGCACAGTCACGCCAATAGAGCCAATAGAGGTTTTTAAACAATCGACACTGTTGTTTTTCACAGATTGTGAAGTTTCAAATGTTCAAGTACAACTTTATAAAACGTGACTTTTGTTACTGACAATTTTTAACGTGTAATAATAATAATAATGATAATAATAATAATATTTTAACCTTGAATAAAATATTTCGAAATAAGCTCTTAAGTTATTGGCAATAGACTGGAACTTTCAGAGTTGTAAAATAAACCCTCTTTATGATGCAATTTGAGCTTGATTAGTAAAATTTGTCTTCAATATTCCTTAATATTATTGATCTTTGGTTCATCTACAAGAAAGATAAGGTCGATTGCTAATATTTGGTCCTACTCACTCTTTAAGTACGTCTATGTAATTAAACGGTGCAATTAAAGCAAAGCATGTTAGCCGTTTATGACCATTGACTCTAAATTAAAAATTTGACATCAGCGTACTCAGCTATAGAATTGCTAGTTGCAGTTGGTTTTCATGCAAACATGTTGTAAAAGATTTTGGCTATCCTTACCGAAGGATTGTTTTCAGTTACTTGATTTCACCATTACTTTAGTGACATAATTGTAGGCTAATTACAGGTTCCATAATTATGGGATAAATGTATGTCAGTTAAGAACAAATTTTTAAATAACTAGTGGAAATAGTTTTGTAAAATAATAAAGCATTCTCAATGTATAAGGAGCTCTATGTCGTTGAGTGACTTGAAAAGTAATACTGAAAACAAGTGATAGTATTGTTTTAGTGGAAATGTAAAAAAGAATTTACGTTCATATTCCTTTTTACATAAACAAGCAATTTTGAAGAAATAAAGTACAGGTGCTTGGAATTTAGGTATAACGGTCGTAAGAGACAGGGTAAATTAAATTATTAAAGTATTATATTTTGTGTGTAGGTAGATTTACGTAGATCTGGTTACATAAGCTATTGCATTAGGGATAAAAAGGTATAAATTTTGTTCCTACATCATTTATAATTTTTGTGTATAAAAGGCTTTTCCTGGTTCTAATCTCAACCTCCGACAGTTTTAGTTTTAAAGGAGACGGTCTATAAAGCTTTTTTTTTGAAAAGGTATAAAACGTTAGTCTAATCTAAAGCCAGTAGTAGAGTTAAATGCAAAAAAGTGCTGGAATTTAATTCCTAAACGGGAACTCAGCACAATCAGTTATTGAAGATAGCTTGAAATAATTAAATATGTGACTTGCAGACACAGTGAATGGTCACATTCTATTACCGTGTTATCTTCAGGATAACTTATATCAGTATATTCAGAATTCAATTAACACTGAGGTTATAGCCTTTGCTTTTGTTGTTGACTCATAATTGACGAATTGTTAGATTGAATTCTTGCGTATGTAAATCAGTTGGTACTTACAATTTAGTTACAATCTACGATATATCAATCGTACCGAACAATCAGCTACGTTCAAAGAAATATGAAAATGTGAACTTTCATCATTATTACACGTATTTAAAATACTTACGTTTTGGGTATTTTTATGGTGTGTTTTTGTATTTAAGTTATACAAATCTACATGTTTCGAAAAAACAGTTATGTTCGTTAGTAGTAATACTGTAATGATCCTGAAAATCCTCACTCTAAATTTTCCTATCCTAGTAAATAATTCCTATCATAACTTATTTCCTATTTCCTTCCACAACTGTTTTAACATTGTTAATAAATGTTATCAGTCGTCCACTCCTTTCCCACTTCATTCCACTTACCTATAAATACCAGACCCCCTAGCGCAGATTTCACTTCACCCAAACTCATCCATTTATTCATTCATTCATTCTTACTTACCATCGACACTTCTTCCCTAACCTTTTTCCTTCACCCACTGCCTATAATATATTTTATATTGTACCTGTAATATTATCCTGTCCCGCAGCCAGACGATCCTGACCTGCAACTAGTAGCCTGGTCTGTATCCGATGAATAACTACTAGCCTGACCAGAATCCTGTCCAGCATCTCGTACTAATTTATCCTGCACCTGTATGATCACCCTCACCAGTATCCTCAGAACATTATTCTAGCCAGTATCCCCATTCCCAACCAGACATCAACACATATCCCCATAAGTTCATCCCGTATTATTATCCCGACCACCATCCCGCATGTGTGTATCTACACACACGTTTATGCACACCGTTCTTGGTGGTCACAATCCCCGAGAAAGGTGAATAAAAGTGACAAGGGTAAGAAGTACTTAGTTTGCCTGAGGCGATGCCTCGGAAAAACTAACTATTTCTATGCCCCGAATCATCGCTTTCCATATAAGATACTTCACAAGATAGAAAACACATTCATTCATACTATATCCATTGTGGTGAATGGCCCCGAGGTCGGTACTGAATGATGGCTAGCCAAGAGAGGTACTTAGGAAGACAGAGGTTAGGTCCTGAATAATTAGCTACTTCTGCTTAGAAGACGTATTCTTAGGTTTATTCACCAAGGAATGACAGTCTTGAACCCCGAGCTGACAAGCAAACAAAGGGCAATATAAAAACAAGTGCATCAACGTAAGAGGGTGTTACAATATTATCATTCAATATTGTTTAAGGTGTTGAACGAATCTGTGATTACAAGAAGCATAATGTACATATTTCCAGTTTAAGAAAAACAAATAGTGAACTAGGCCAACCCAAAGTATTGGTAAGCACCATTCTGACATTTTTATTACTTATTTAGTTGAAGAACATATATTCCAAGTTAAATAATCAAAATTATGAAGGCTGACATTTAAGTCTTTCACACTTAGTTTAAGTAAATTAGTGTTAATAGTCTTTAGACTGGCATGACTAGTTGAGTCTAACAATTTTTTTAAATCTCAATCAGCATGAAACTCGTGAAGTACGTTTTGTCAGTCACCCAAAGGTATAAGTAGTTGTTGTTGTTTTGAAGTATTTTTAGTGCGCGAATTAACTGTAATTAGAGCGATGTCATCATCTAAGAAGTAAGGTAATATTTGTGTCAATGGCTTAGGAGTTAACCGGTTATGGAAGAAAGCCTTTTTTCCTGTTTCTATTAGAAACGATTTTACACTAATTTGGCGATAGTATCGCGTAGGTTTATTAATATAATCGAGTTGCGACTAAACTCCGTAAGTCGTAGTAAATCGTAAAGTATCTGAAATGAAGAAAGATTATATGTACTTTAAAACAAAGCTTATAATCGTGCCACTGTAATCAAGATTTATTGACAGAAAAAGATATCAGGTAAATGTTTCTTACACCGCAACAGAACGTGAAACATAATCAGCCATCTCAATTGGTGATGTCTTAACCTCGTATTCTTAAGACTAAATTTAAATATACAATCAATTTAATCCAGAAAACACAAAGTTGCAGCAAGTAGCAAGACTTCTTAAAGCTGTAATAAAACCCTAATAGGGTGTAAATGCTTTTTGGTTCGATAGTAACTTCATAAAATGTCTATGCCTTTTGACTCTAATAAATGTAAAAGTTAATTACCAACCACACATTGGATAAATAAGAATAAAAATAAGGTAATAAGCGGGCGTTAACTTAATTATTTTTTGAACGTTTAAAATACTTATCTTTTTGGGATTTTTTATGGTATATGTTTGTACCTAAGTTATACAAATTTCTGCGTTTCGATACTACTTACAGTTATCTCCGGTAGTAGTAACACTATCTTTTAAAAGCTGTAAAGCAAATTATATGTATACATACATTCTATTTAAATACTGTCGATATGGTTTTCTTCACACTGTGTATCTTATAATATGCCAATAATGACGTATCAGCAAAATATTGCATAAGAACTATAAACTAGTAAGTATGTAGTGTTTTAAGAAGTCAATGTACTCTCATTTTGTTTAAATTTCAATAAAGTGAACTATATTCGTACATATTAGAATTTTGATTGCTAATTTATCCATATTTTAAGGCTAATGCGTACATCGAATTTTCTTAAATATCTGGTTGTTAAAAAAGCCCGGCATGTGATCCAATTTCTAATCACCCTTAAAGGTATAACTTGAAAGCTTTCGCTTGTATTTAATGCTGCTTCAAGTGCAGCTTACGTACTTCAGCACAAGTACCCTTATTTAACAAAAGTTGTATTATTTTGGGTTTTATTATAAACGATGCTAATTTATATGCACTTTATCCTTGAAATATTTCACGCAATTTAAGTTAGACATTTTCTGATTAAAAGCGTGAAATTATGTGGAAGGCATAAAACACTTTTAAATTATGGTTACTTACTCTTATAATGACAAGACATAAAAAGACGCATCTGAAACCTTTATGTGCAATTCTGTTTTGTGTAACATATCGATAGAAAATAACTTTACAAAGTTCTTACAAAAACCGAGTGATGACGACGTTCATTAACACTAGAAGCATTGATTAACTATGTTAATCAATGCTATAAGTACGGATACAGTCGAAATGACCGATCTCAGTTTTAATTCGTTTCAAACATTTTTTTTCTATCGATGCAATTTTAACAAAATTTTATTACTTTTCCTAACATTAACGATACAATTTCTTAGAAATCTTTGTTTGCATTGTGCTTATAATTGCTTTGTTTATCATAATTACCTTTATCACTATGACCGCACAATTCTAATCTGCATGTTTTGAACAAACTTCTAAACACTCATATTACCCGCTAATTAAAATTCCAAGAAGTGAAATCGCTTCCAATAATGTTATTTTCAATAACTACCCACTTCTTAGAAATATTGATAAATTAGTACGTATAAATTCTCGCACACATTGAATCAACCCCTTTACTTAGGTACTTGACGTTCAAGATGTCGAAATATCTTACTGAAGCCGAACTGCTATATGAATCTGATAATTTAAATTTGTACGATTCCGACGGTGATAATAGTATTGATAATAGTGGAGTGTCATTAGAGGAGGGTACATCCTACGTTTTTGAAAATACATCGTCGAGCACCAGTAGTGATGGTGACGAAGATTAGCATTTATCCAGTTTTCTAGGAACATCAAACATTAGTGTAGAAAACGATGCAGCTGACGGTGCTAAATTGAGAATTCTGAGTAATTTGAGTAACGATTGCGGAAGTATAGCCTGTCATAATGTAAATAGAGAAGAAGGTGGACCAACCGGATATTCCAAACGAAACGTTCACAATACTTGTGCAAGTCTTGGAGGCTTGTTTTTCCATGATTTTAGAACAAAACATGGGGGCCTAATTTCTTTTGTGGTATAATATCAAGATATTAATTCAACCAAATAAAGCATTTATTTGATTCAACTTGAAATTAACTCGTCGAGATCGTCAAAATTAGGATGAGATTGCTGCAGTATCTGAAGTACGGAATAAATTTGTGAGTAACTGTATTATGTGCAAACATTACAATTTGCTACAAAAGTCAGATGTCCATTCACCCAATATATATGTACTAAACCCGATAAATTTGGTATAAAGATTTGGATTGCAGCTGACGCTGAAACAAAATATATGTTGAATGGATTTTCTTACTTGGGCGAGGACGATTCAAGACCAACCGAGCTGATAGCGTAGTGGTGACACAACCTGCTTAGCATTTGGGAAGTAATGGGTTCGATTCCCGTTACCGTCAACCTTGTATGAGGTTCTTTCAGGGGGTTTTCCTCATACGCATGTAGCGGCATGGTCACTGCGTATATGCACACCATGTGCGGCTACTTAGGCGAATGATGGGGTAGTATTTTCCCCCTCAGAACCCTAACTCCGTTCCTTACGATACTATCCTAACCGTACCCATCCTTAGTCCCACCATACATATATACTTAATGTATGTATGTATGCTGGGAATCCGTGTTTGTGGCTGAAGTAGCTCGGAAAGCTCGAGCAGCCGCCCTCCTTGGGGAGGGAATGAAATACATGGCCTTTTCCTTTTCTTCATTCAAGACCAACTAATACGTTATTAACTGAACATATGGTAATGAAATTAATGGAACCCTTTTTAAAAAAGGGGAGGAATGTAACCGTAGATAACTTTTTTTACATTTCGCAATTTGGCCAAAAGTTTGTAAAAGGAGTCGACATCACTAGTTGGAACTGTGACCGAAGTAGAAGACCTTTAGGAGCTGCTATACAAAAATTAAGAAACGATTTGTATTTTGAAATGGGTTGGCATTATCACTAAAGAAATTATTTGTTCAGGGTGTGTTTAATTACTCATTGTGTTTAAGTTTATTATTTTTTCTTAACAATGTAATTCTAAACTCCGGTCAATTTGACCGGTATCGTATTTATAGGTAAATAAATTATGCCGTATTTGTAGTGTGAATAATTAAGGAAAACTTATAAACTAAACGCATCTAACCACTAATAATGACAAAGTCATAACAGAATAAATTGTGAATTATTAAAAAACTGCTAACGTACAAACAGTAAAAGATTGCTTCGAATGGAACTCGAACCCACGACCACTACTTATCTAGAGTAGGGCTCTTAAACGTCTGTGCTATCGAGGAACTAGTTCCATTCAATTGAATCTTAAACTGTATGTACCTTTTCAGTTTTGATGTTATATATATATATATATATATATATATATATATATATATATATATATATATATATATATATATATATATATATATATATTATATATATATATATATATATATATATATATATATATATATATATATATATATATATAATCAAAACTGGAAAGGTTAGTTACCTCGATAGCTCAGATCGTTAAGGGCCCTGCTCTAGACAAGTAGAGGTAGATGGAGTCCTACTCGAGGCAATCTTTTACTGTTTGTACGCTAGTGGCAATAATCTAAAATGAAAATAAAAGTATCCAAATCAAACGTCAACGTAATCCGTAGAAGAAACGATAATACCATAATACAAAGGTAACTTTAATGGTGAACATAAAAATATAGAAACATAAATTAAACTTCAAATTAATAAATGAGTAAAACGGATATGAGAAATTCTAGATCAGGACGGCTTGTGGTTAGAACGCAATGAAAGACGGGTTCGACCATGAATTTGGACGGTGCGGGTTGCTGGAAACATTATTAATCACACGAATGGAGTCTTACTGAATTCTGGGTTGATATAGGAATGGCGGGATACGAACCCTTATTTAAACCTTTAGAAGACGATCTTGTGTAACTAGTAGTGTTAAAGCATTTTTTTAAGGATGTGGTTGATTTAATTTTTTTTTTATTATCAATATTACCAGTAAACATGAAAATGGTTTCATATTCTATATAACCTGTCCAAGCCAGGGAACTAAAACCTACAATTCTTTAAATTATAGATTTATTTAAGTCGATATTTACAGGATTTGCATTCAGCAAGTACATTAATACTTTTTCTGGAACGCAAAATTGCAAGATGGAACCGGGATTTCACCTTTTGTAAGCTGTGCAGGTAAATCTTATTCGTTACTTCGAGTAGTCCCACTCATAGTCAATTCATACCCATCCAACAGCTTCTTGCACATCTTAGTACTGGTAAACCATCTATACCTAGTTAAATGGCTCTTCCTCTAATTGGTTCAATCAACCAACTTACCACGCCACTTACTGGATTACTTACAGAAAAAGGTTCTCATGGTAGTGTTCCCGAATAAACCTCCAACTTGGGAGTATAAAACACTTTTGAATCAGCTAAACTAAACATTTTTGTTCCGTACTTGGAAGATTGGGATGAAATGTACTGTCGGAACGGACAATTGCCTCGGAACGCGGGAAACATCTCATCAATTGTGACGATTTGCGTTAATGTAAAATTGGATTTGCGAGTTTTTACAAATACTTCATAAAAATCTCTTATGGCAGCAAGTTTGTCAAGAGCCTTCCTATCTTCCCGTTTTGTTAGATCATCAAAACGAAAAGGACAGAAAAGAAAATTGAATCGCTGAAGTGAAAACACCACAGTCTAAACTTTTCAGGAGAGTTCCAGTTGGTAGAAAGGAGTTATTTCGTATTCAGTCTATTTAATTTCTGTATTCCAGCAATGAACAATATACTGAATAGTGCTTCAATTGCAACGTTATCTGTTTTTCGATAATCGATTTCTCTGTTATAATTTTTCTCAAAGTGTTCAATATGCTGATTTGTGTATTTGACTATTATATTCATTAAGTCGAGGTCACAAAATGTTCTCTATATATCGATAGGATTATGATGTTTTTAGCTGCAGTACGAGTTCAGACATTCATCCCATCTTGTTTTTTTTATCTTCACCTAAATATACATTAAGATTACTTGGAAACATTGGTCGAGGTCAACAGTCAGTGATTCCAGCTCATGCTCACTGTCGCAGTCTTCATCTATTTGTTCAAGCATGTCAATCTCATCATCATCACTTTCATTATAGACTTTAGGTGATAATTTACGCCGTCTATTGGATTTCTCCAGCTCCGCATTTTCAAACGAGCCAAAATTCTTCTCTCTGTCGCCTCCCAAGAACTAGCCATCTGTAAATAAAGTAAGTCAAAGTTTGTGAAACGATACGAGATGAAAAATATCTTTATGAAATAGAATACATAAAAAAAATCACTTATTGATTGATTAATTAATTAAATAGCTACATATTTAATAATGATTTCATTAATTTCAGTTCAAATAATACGCTGAATATAATTTAATATAAAAACAATACTCACCATTAAACGTGAAAATTGACAGACACCAGTGGTGACCACGGTTTCTTGGTCAGGGTTGATCAAATAATGTGCCACTCTGTCCTGGCAAAGGCTTACGAGCAACTGACCGAACTATTTCCTTGAAGGCCAGACAAACTAAGGGTATCTGAAAAATCGCTTTCCGAGATAACACGTCTCCAACGGTGGCTTAAGAGGGTTTTATTAATTGATTAAAGAATTCAGAAAAATTATGGGAGAGGGGAAGTCAGTAGCTCCTTTTTAATCGACCGATAATCAGATCTTAAGGCGAGAAGATGTGGTTAACAGTAACTATATCGATTGTATGTTAGAGTAGTGTGCTATCGTTATGTTCTTTAAACATCGAAAAGGGCTAAATAACTTAGTGTTTTATACAAGCGATTTCTCCAAATAAAGACAGCCGTTTTAGAAGCATGGCAACTTGTGACTGAAACATATCCATTCAATTTAATGTGGGGTATTTCTGATAACCTGCAGACATGTTTGAGGCTAAATGGTCTGCGCATTAGCAAGTAAAATAAGTTTCTTAATGTTTATGTAAAATCATTTTTTTTTATTCCACATACTTTCTATACGTACTATGTATTGTTCGTGCGTGCGTGCTTGTGTGTCTTTTTGTTTTATGCGCCTTTTTGTGCGTGGGTGGGTGAGTGCGTGCGTGCATCAAATATTTAAGAAACAGCTGGATATTTCAAAGATAAAAATACCGATATATAGAACGTAATCATGTGGATAAACTATGTTCTATGAAATGTGTTTTTTCCACATCAGATAATTTTACCATACTAGACTAGGGAAGCGCTCTTAAACTTAAAAAGTTAAAATGCAGGAAAGTTTTGAAATTTTTTACAAAATTACAAAAGAAGCGGATATTTACTTTATACTAATTTCCAATTTTGTTAGTTTATTAATGAAGGGTATTAATAAGTGTGTTTTATGTAAAGTGCATTTTATGCCTGCACGGGCGTAAAGTTCACTGTTATATAGTTGGAAACTTAGCAACAAAAACAGAATAATGAACTAGGATGCCATAAAAAAAATTTGGTTCCGTGCAGTAAGAAAATTAAATCTGTGTCGTACTTTTAGCTTAAATTGTTAGATAAGATTCTTTTAAATAAGTTTTCTACGTTGCAGTTGCTATGGTTAAGAAAATTGATTATCATTGTGTAAGTGCATTGTCTAGACCGTTTATGCATTTAGACAACTTTATGCAATTATATGGTTCTACCGAATAGTATACTTCGCATTTGTATTAACTTAAAGTTTAGGAAGATCTAATAAACGTAATTTTCAAAGACTTTAAAACTTAAATTGTAGAACTAGAAAGAGACTTAGATTACTGTGAATCTTGGTCGTGTGTGTGGAAAATTGTGCAGTTATGAGATTAAAATGTTTTAGATTGTACGTATATGGATTCTTACGTTATTTCACATTAAATTAGTTGGAAAAGATAGTTCTATAGAAGCGGCAAAAGCATGTTGTAAAGTATGAGAGTACAATTGTGAGCCATTCTTGAGAATACCAAATATAGATATAAACCTGATACCTATTTGATTTTTATATTACATGTGTAGGATAATTATTAATGAATTTTGTTCTGTTTAATATCAGGTTTAAGTAGCATAATAATAATGTTAGTACTTAACTACAATATGGAGACGCCACTGTAGTTACTTGTTATAGGTGTAACCAAAGTTATTTCAAAGTTGTATTGAAACTATGATAACATGTCTAATGGACAGATATATAGTTCGACGGTTGAAACTTTAACACCAACAAACGCACAAGACAAGTACGTAATTGATTACTTAGGAGCGTGAACCCTAGTGAAAATTGTCAAAGGTAAAACATAACAAATCCCATTCTTTTACCATTATTGTAAATTTGTATTTAAATTTATGTAAGCAATATATCAACCTTGGTCGACATAAATCCAGATTTCCGTTTGAAATGCTAAAATATTGGTAAACGTTACAAATTGTGGTGAAAAAATATCCATAAAAATACATTTGGGAGGAGGATAGGGGAATCCACCCACTTTGAACAAAGATACATAAAAAGTATGTATCCTGATTAATGTTTTATACCTAAACTTACTTTGAAATTACACTTCACCAAAAATAATGCTAACGGCGTTGAAGAAAAAATAGTGTGAGCCACTTCATACATATTACATAGCCACGGTTAATGATTTTTCTGCAATCTGGTTTCAACACAGAATGAACCCGATCTACTCTTAGCAATAGAACATATTACTGATAAACGGAAATTGAGAGCAGCGATAGATCGCGGAATGTAGGGTGCTTATTTATGGTGTTTGTAAGGTTCAGAAGTAATACTAACATATGCTAAAAAGATATTCGGTATTAAAGCCTATTATGTCTATATAACACAAAACGTTCCTTGAAATTGTTGATATTGAATTTCATAAATGCTGCACTGGACAAGTAGACACGCGGACACACGGACACCGAGACACACAGACACGTAGACACGCATAGATGCAGACTCGGAAACATGGAGATACATACTCACGCAGACACGTACGCATACACAAATGCACACACACGCACGCACGCACTAAATCACTCACTTACGCACTCACGTACGCGCCCACGCACGCACGCACCCTCAAACTCACGCCTCACGAACGCACACACCCGCACACGCGCGCACACACCTGTGCTGGCACGCAGACACGCAAAGACGCAGACCCTCAGACACGCACTCATACATACACACACACACGGACACACGTACACACTCACCATGGCGACACTGTCAAATGTTGTAATGTTCCGGTTTAGCGATAGCAAAAAAATGTCTATTGCATAACTTTCTATCTATCTATATGTTGGTTGAAAGGTAATAAATCCAACTAACCTTACGTGGACGCAAATGTAAGTTGAATAGTTTAATTTTATTTTCTTTAACGATCTTCTCACCCTACTAGGCCCATAGCCAAATCAACACTGGCCCTGTAGCTGATTTTATGTAATCAGTTTTCCAAATACAGGTTTTAGCGCCTTGTACCAAATGGTCCGGTATTTGCCGTTGACGAATATTCCAATCAGATCGGCAGTTTTTGTGTTGTAGCCTGCTAATTTGTATGTCCAATATATAGCGAAATGTGTGAAAATGTCATGTGCAAGTACTACCACTTTAATGAAGATGGAAAATAGCAGACAGAAGTATAACAAGCAAAACACAGGAATGACAACGCTTTCACGACAAGTGTATACAGGAAACCTACCCAGACGACCTACACTACAACTCCATTCACCAAAAAAGCGTGAATTTAGGTAAAATGCTTGTACGATAGAGCGAATAGAATATGCTCAAAACAAAAGGACCTGAACAAAGGAAAGGAAAATATCGCTAAACACAGAAAATGGCTACTCAGATCTAACACCTAACCTAAACCTATTGCGCAGGTGTATTGCGCTTAAGCTCTTCGCGCATTATTGGAATCCATATGGGTTTCATTTCCACACTAGCTTGACTTATTTGATTTTCTGCTAGTGCGATGTATGTGGCTTCTTTGCGTTTCCAGCGAGTTGTATTCTCGTCCTTTGCCACTATCTGTATGTTATCCCATTGAATTCGGTGGTCTTCGCTCCAGACATTTTCCGCGATCCTTATTTTTTCTGTTTCGCCCTTGAGGACGTTGGTCGATTGTTCCTGTGTTCTCACTTTGAATGGTCTACTGCTCTCTCCTATGTATCCTCCGCCGCACTCGCATAGTAGGTTTTATACACAATTCTTGGAATTCTGATCTTTATTGTGTGGTTTGGTTTTGGTTAGTATTCCCCTGAGCGTTCTGGTCGATTTGAAGGCAGTGCGTATCTTGTATTGGCTGCCTATCCTTCGTATTTTGTCTGCGGTACCTTGTTTATATAGTGTTATCGCTGTATATTTAGGTTCTTCTTTTCTGGTTACCATTTCCCTTGGTGTTAGATCGAAGTAGCCATTTTCTTTGAGTGTTTTAGCGATATTTTCTTTTACTTCGTTCAGGTCTTCTTGTTTTGAGCATATTGTTTTCGCTCTATCGTACAAGAATTTTACCACGCCTAACTTCACGCTTTTGTGGTGATTGGAGTTGTAATGTATGCACCTCTGCTTGTGAGGAGGTTTCCTGTATACACTGGTCGTGAAAGTGTTGTCATTGCTATGTGCAGGTACATCCACAAATGGCAATTCCATTCTGAATTTTGTGGAGGGGCGCGGCTATTTAGATGATCTAGGAATTCATCTAGCGTATGCTTTCCGAAGAGCTTAACGCAATACACTTGCGCAATAGGTTATGGCTCAACATGCGCCATAAAATACTACGCAACCACGAAAAGGTTTAATATATATATATATATATATATATATATATATATATATATATATATATATATATATGTTCTAAAAAATATATATTGGATTGCTCAGTGGCTCAGCTGTAAAGGTGTCAGACTTATAAGCAAAGAAACTGGGCCACTGACATCTGGTAATATTGTACCCATACCTGTTCCATTATTTGAAGCAAGATATTCTCCAGTAACTCTAACCGTTCGCGTAAGAACTGAACATAAATCGAATATGTCAAATGGGCCTCAGATACAACAGGGCCTACTTCGCCAAACATTAACTGAAGGGCGGTGTTGGAAATTTTGGACTATGGTTGCAAGGAAATTTTCATGGTTCCTGAAATGAGAATTTCTCGAGTTATTGACGTCGTTTCGAGTAAATGTACATACATCAGTTAAAAAAAAATTATTTAACAAAATAACGATGTGTCAATTGTAGTACTGTGTACGATGGTCGGTATCAACGAGCAGCGCAACTTGAGCAGGTTGCAGATTGTAGGCTACAACCAAAGCTATGCATCGTTTTCCATAGTCTTTCAAATAGCGCTTGTGTAAATCCATGTTTTATCGATACCAGTTAATGGAGACCTTTCATCACTTTCCACTATTAAATCATTTCCAGCTGCTGACAATCTTGTTACATCAGCACTTTGAAATTTCTTTCCACACTAAGACATTCTAAAACTCCTTCGAATACCTAAGCCTTAGTTATTTTTCTATTCGGACATCGGTAGCGGAATTCCTTCCCTTATACTTAGTTTTGTTAATAATGTGTCAATATACCACCAGAATGTCTACGCGTTATTATATTGTAAAAACAAACATGACGGTTGCGCTAATATTTGAAATTGTCCTGTTGTAGCAAACTATTATTGCTTACTGTTAGTTACTCTTCGATTCGGACACCGGTGACGGTATTCGTTGTTTGATATTCTACTATTGCCATTGAAGTGTCCATATACCAACAAAATGCCTATGAGTCTTTAGCTTGTATAAATAAACACGACGGTAAACGCAGAACTGACTTAATTTAAATAAATGCGTAATCAAACTGGCACAACAATACTGTCAAAATAAATAACAAAACGTATCACTGCCTAACCCGAAATTAACGGTGCTTAAAAAAATACAAAGTTTAATCAACCTGTCACAATCCAACTGTCCATACAAGTAACAAAACAAAGCACTACACCGTGTTTAGTGGAATGCGAAGTTCAATTAAACTGACACAATCCAACTGCCAAAATAAGTAGCATCGCCTTACTTGAAATTAACAGTGTTTAATGAAGTGTGGATTTCAGTCACACTTACATAGCCCAACTATCATAAAAAGTAACAAAACGCAGCACTGCCTAACTTGAAATGAAACCTTTGTAACAAAATACGGCGTTAAATCAAACTGACACAGCCCAACTGTCAAAACAAATAACAAATCGCAGCACTTTGTACTCGATGTGGTTTCCTGGTGGGATACCATGTATACCTATATAACTTCTTTCTTCACAAATTAACAATGAATAAAAATGTTTAATTTGTTTTATAGGATGACATGTGTGGATGAAATTTGTCTTAGTATTTTTTTTAGTATTAGTATATTTGGATAGCAAATGTATGCAATCCTAAATTAATGTTGTTACCGCGAATTTTTATTTTAAAGTTGGTTGTCGTAGTTTCGATAAATATAATTAAATTTCATTATGAATGAGAGAGTTTTAAAAAACATAGCACGTGTGGACTTAAATTTATTTGTGTTATCGTGTTTGTTAGCGAGAGGTTCAATCGAGGTTAAATATTTCTGCGTACTTTCGAGATTATAAGTTCATTCATGAATTGAGTTGTTATTGGAGAACTTATACAAAATTTATCTGATTAACAGGGTTTATTATTGAAAAACATGGTGTGTTCATCTCAAAATGTCTACTATGCAGTTTCAGTATGGAATATTTTCAGTGTGACGATTAAAGGGGACACGAATTTAACGGGGTTTTGTATTTCGATTAATTAGCTGTGACTGAGAACAGGTCGAAGTTGATGGAGAGATATAAACTCTGGCCGCACAGAATTTACCTACATTCTACCCGGGTTAGTTTAGTCTATCGTGAGGGTATCTGCCCGTTCATCTTAGTGTGCGATATAGAAGGGATTAAATCATCCCGGAGACATTTTTGTGTTGTTATACTTTGGTTGAGAGTGACAATTTCGTTTCCATTGAAAATGAATAGTGTTTATTTCAGTTCATTTCTCAGTAAAGTAGCGCTTAAGAGGATTGTGGGATCATGTATCTTGCTAAATTTGTTTTTGCATAGAGAAAGTACATCACAACGCCACCTCGCGGCTTGTGTAGATGGACAAACGGGTGTTGTATATATATATACATATATATATATATATATATGTATATATATATATATATATATATATATATATATATATATATATATATATCTATAATAAGGTTTGTGTAAATAAAGAACAAAGAATGTTTTGTAAATATATTAATATTCTTGTAGATAAAGTCAGGTGAACCAGTTATTTAAACACCTCATCTTGGCTTAAATATTTTCGCCATTAAATTCGTGTATATAATTTAAAATAGTCGGTTAGTTGAAATTGACGACAGAAAATTTGTCGTCCTGCAGGGCCGTGTCTGCAGAAGGAGATTTCACGATCAATTATTTCAAAGCCGACTTGTCGTTCCATAAGAAACATTTAATTTAGGGGTTGAAACTAAAAAATAGAAAATGCAAATAAAAATCCAAATTGATATTTAAAGTCTGCATAAAAAATATCTTAAGAAAGTGCAAATAAAATTTATATGTCTAATATGTCTAATATTACAAGAAAAGAAATTTGACATTTTCTTTTCTTGCCAGTCTTAAAATACATGGAAATTTGGAAATTGGAGTGTCCTATAATTTCACTAATCCTTAGGAGTAATTCATCTAATTTAACCAAATCTGTATCTTTTATAATAAGCGAGATCCCCATGCTGGAAATGTTATCTGGGACACGTATATATATATATATATATATATATATATATATATATATATATATATATATATATATATATATATATATATATATATATATATATATATATATATATATATATATATATATATATATATATATATGTAGATCTCTATAGAAAAAAAAATTATGCCTTGCATTTTTCATATCTCGCGCGCGTAGGTAGGATAGCGAAGATTATTCATAATTTCGGACACGACTAAACAAGTTGTGATTTGTAGTAAGCTCCTAAAAATTTCCACAATAATAATAAAATATCTTGCTTTATCTCAACGTCGTAATTATTTTTGTTATACAACCTCGAAACTGATTATGAATATATGAACCGTCAAAATGACGGTTCCGGCAGTTATAAAAATACTACAAAAAAACTTTAAAACGGCTTAATTTTCTTAATATATATTTTTATATTCTAAAAGTACATAAAAATCTAGAAAAAGTCATAATACCTCAACACCGTAACTACAAGCACAACGGAGAAACAACATTTTAAAGAAGGTACGCGGTCAAATTGACCGCCGCAGCAGTTGTATTGTTAAAAGATTTGGTTTATTGTGCGGTAGTTTTGATTAAATTTTTTTTATTTTTAGACGTAGCACTAGAAAGAAAGGTGAGTGTGGTACCTGTTACAACGTTTAGTTAAATCATTTGTAATGACCAGGGTTCCCAGTTTGTTTACTAAAAAGTAGATTTGCGGTACCGGTTGTTTTAATACTATTTCCCATTATAGCTAACTATACTAGTAGGACTGTATAGAGATTTTGTTAACTATATTTTGTATATGTTCAAAGGTTTGGGTTATTGAGCTTTTTTTTGCAAGAATTAAACCGATTTGTGTTAAACTACCAGTAGCTGTTTTTTTTTATTACTGTGGATTAGGACTTAATTCCTTAATTTCTGGACTGCGTCATGCCTTTGTGCATGTAACAAGGTTATGGGAAACTTCCAATTGTAAAAATTTAATAGTTACAATAGAAAACTACCACGGATACAAATAACGGATAGCGAGTTAAAATTAAGCAAGTTAATATTGATGAAACTTTTTATGGTTGTGCATAATTTTTTAGATGCATTTAATTTAAATTCATATGATTATGAAAATAGAATGTCTCTTAATAGTATTGTCAGATATATGTATGACGAAATAATTGTAACATTAATAAGTCATTTATACACTAATCTTAAACCTACCCGTTTTAAATATTACCAAAGGTGCTACGTATAGTTAGGAAAATACGAAAATTTTATTTACAAAAAAATCAGATAAATTTGTATGCAACGTACGATTTAAGCATAAACGTGGTTCAATTTTGGTGTTTTTGTTGAATCTCTAAAACGAATCAAGATAATTGGGAACATGCCAAACTTTTAAGAATTCTTTATTTAATTACCAACATGAATTTTTATATCCCGAACTTTGTTTTAAAAGTAAAGAACTAAAGGAAATAAAACAGATATTCACTCAAAATTTTAATATCTGATATTAAAAATAAAATAATTTGAACTTTGGTTCTACTATTATAGGAAAATGGAGGAGAACTTGCGTTAACATTGTTGTAGCTGCATTTAGATGAGAATACGCTACAATTAATTAAAATATATATTATCGAAATGTATTTTTCGAAGTTTTGTTTATGGAACTGCTTTGTGTAGAAGCTGAGATTTTGATTACTCTATATTAATCATTACTTGTTTTAATCTGTAATGTAATACGCCAAGGCATTAATGAAATTAAGTAATTTTCACATAACAACCTGTGGATTTCTAGTTTATTTTTAGAAAATTAATCATGATGATTACTCAAAAAATGATTTTCAAGTAATAAGAACTAACCTAGCATCGCCATAGAGATCAACATCGATTTCGCCCAAAACACTCTTTAACTATAACATTAGATATTCATTGAATGAGTATGTCACGTTGTACTGGTGGACATTCATATGAATCATAGTAGAATATCGTGAAATTATTTGTCAGATAATAGATATTGTACTGTCGCATGTTACCAAGATTAGTACTTTATTAATATTTGACTGCTGTCAATTGACATTGTATGTTTTATTTTTATTATTGTTGCACACTTAATCCATACTAGCTGTCGTGTAGGCCTTATTCAAGTGAGCGGATGGCCGACTAAACACACCAACGAAAGCCCTGGGTTTTAGCAAGATGTAAAATGTCTGTAATATTGCTTGAACTTGACGCATACCATAAAATAAATCTAGAATTCGATAATGTATGTCATAAAGAGTTACCACGATTGGATTTTTTTGGTAAAAGGTCTTGGAAGAGATGTTAAAAATCCAGAATGATCGTATAAAAAAAAATAAGTACCTACTCGTTGAACTACTTACCTGACTTAAATCATAAAAGTCTTATTATTCAATTTAAATTTTATAAAGTACGTAAAGATTTGTTTAAATAAGATCACTAAATTAATTTTAAAAAAGATTCACACTGATACTGAATGCTGACATCAGGAACCAAGAATTTTATAAACCACCAAATTCTGGGGCACATTATAGTACACACAGTAGCTAATATGTTTCCCCAAGTGTAATGAATCACCCCTTGCAAACAAGATAAACTTGTGTTCTATTTGTATACAAGATTTAATTTCCTGTAACGCAAATCAAGCGTAACAGTGTATAGCTGGGTTAAAATCGGCGATCAAAAGTTTATTAAACTTTAAACTGGAAGAATTTTAATTAATTATACAATAATATAAATTGATTATAATTTATAACAATGCATCAGTTATTATTGAACATCTAGTTTAATAGGTAATTAATTCAAATAAAATATTTTTTTTTGAATAAAGTGTTATAATTTTTGTTAGTAAATTTCAACCGTACTCGCTTAATGCATCCATAGCCGTGAACTTCTGGGTTGTGTATTAATATAATCAAATACAAAAGAAATTCAACGTGACTAAAAAAACTTGGTAATCTCAAGGTTTTCATACAATATTCAAACAACTGAAATACGTTATTAAGAAATTATATTGCAATCCGTTGTACCACCTTACTTAACAAAAAAACATCTGACTGAAGGGCGTTACCAGTCACAATGGAACAAAACTTAGATACATCTATTAAAATGCGGCAAGTAGATTGACCTTCACAACAACATAAGTAAAATTCTGAACTTACGTTTTAATTCTGAACGCGTAATAATTGGGCAACGTCCGCAACAATTCGACATAGAGCTTCGTCATTAACCCTATAATGCTTGCCGAAGGATTTATGATACTGATGTTATGCATGAATTTAATTCCATTTGACACACGCACACTCGTACACACACTCACACGCACACACGGACAAACGCACACACGTACACACGCACAGACGCATACACGTACACACACTGTTTACTATCTGCCTTGTATGAACATAATTTAGTGAGAAATAGTGGTCTAAAGTTGTTGCTGATATTTTTAAATGAACAGTTTTGTGTTTTGTGTCAGACGTAGTTTTCATAAAACGTAAAACTGAGTCTCTTGTAAGGGTATGTTGATTTTTATTGAATTTGTTACTTTTTGCATTGATACAATCATACGGTAGACGATACTGAGTGTCATGTTTCCAGGAAGACATACACTCCATCTGATCCTCCAGGCACAGAGGAGCTTTCCAATGTTTTTTTAGTCTATTAACTCAGATGATGAAGATTATTCTTCAGTAAGGCACTGTGACCGTATAGATTGCACTATATTTCCACCAAAAGATGGTGAAGATAGCGACATTTATGGCGATTCTAGTGATAGGACGAGAAGAATACGGTTTTCGTGCTTTGGGGAAAGGTGTTCCAAAACAACCAATGGAAACAACAAAAATAAAAGAAAGCTATTGATTTTGAAGCTTCAATATCAAGGGACGAAAAAGATGACACACCAAAATTTAAAATCAACACTACTAAATCTCATAAGAACCAGCGCCCTAATAAAAAACAGAATTAAAGAAAATCACGGTGTTGGAACAAAAAATGTTAACATATAAAGATGGGAAAGTGAAAATTGACAAAAAGTCTGCACCTACCACTACACAAAAAAAGAACGAGTATTGAATTCCACGGACCCACTTAAAATATTTTTTCCTGATAATTTCACGGTGTATGTTTGCATTGAACTATACCATATTCAACGTAAATTAATATTTCTCCGTTTGTACTGATGTTTACTTAGGAATTTTACTCCTGTCTACGTACAGCAAAATTTTCTACAGGCGAATGTTTTGGGAAACAAAATGTGGCACATTCAACCCATAAGTTAGTAACAACATGTCCCGTGATCGATTTGAGAGTATTCCTCGTTATTTGCATTTTAGCGATAACACAAAAATTGATCCCAGCAATCGAGTCTATAAGTTTCTATTCTACAATGTGAACAAGAATTACATTCTAGAACGAGATTCTGTTTACTTATGTGCAATATATTTTGATTGTCTCTGGTTTTGGTATACCTAACCTTAATTTTTGGACATCAGTTGCATACGTAAAGGGAATAATATAGATTATGAATACCCGGAAGCAAAAATTAGTAAAATTACAAAAAATCGTTGCCATTTATGAATTGTTACATAAAAAAGGAGCGGCTATGAAGTGAAGAGTGGTTTTTACTAAGAGATAGATTCAGTTTGGGAACATTTTCTTTGTTATTATTGAACTTTTACAAGAAGATAGTAAATCTTATACTAATTGGTTGAGAATGGATAATGATCTGCTCTGTATGTTACATAAATTAGTAGAACGTAGATTGAAAAAGAACAATACACAGTTTCGGTTATGCGTTTCTTTAGAAGTTCGACTCATGGTAACGTTAAGATACCTTGCAAAAGGGGAGATATTTAAAGGCACACGAATTACGCCATGCACCATATCAAAATTTGTACCAGAAGTTTTAACTATACTATATAAGGAATTAAATTTTTAAAAGTAGACAATTCTATACCAACAAAATAACAGAACGATTCTATCTGTGGTGACAGTACGGACTCCTTCGTGATTTTCTCGGCTGAATCTGTAAGGATTTCATTCACCCTCAAGCTTTTTTTTTTCTGGTACATTGGTAATTCCTTTCCCTTTGTGTGACTGTCTTCCATTTTGTCATATTTAGAGATGGTACACTCAATGTTGTCAAATTAAGGCATATATGTGCCCTGAGGTATATCAATATCCTAAAATGGAATGATATAAGATGTACATTAAAAAACTATATGGACATACTAATTCATGAGTTTTAGTATCGTCAGGTTGTTCGCTGTCTACAAGTGTAACATCTTCTGCTGCAGCACTTGTCAGCACTGATCAGTACCTGACCCAGTTGGTAGTTGTGGTTTATATCTTTTATCAACCTCTAGAAATTGAGTTCGTACATTATTTATTTTTTTGTTAATTTTTTCAATTTTAAAAGTTAATTTAAAAATACGCTGCATTTCATCCTTACTGAAGGTCAGAGCTTTCTGCCTTAAAACTTTATTGTGAGACTATTTTGACGAACTGGGTGTATGCAGTCTTGTGTTAACGTGTGGACCGTATTTGAACGTAAATGAAGTTTGCACGAGAACATTTTTTTTGTTCGTGAAGAATGCGGAAAGTAAATTAGTGTAGATTCTACGCCACTGGAATTGTAATAAAGCGTTATGTGTAATATAAAATAGTATTTAAATGTTGCATAAAGATTTTCAAGTTAAAAGTATTAAATTTTATTGAATAATAATGCTTTGGTAACACCTAACATTGAAACGATAATGGTAAACGCTACTGGTCTTTGCCATTGTTTTCTAAATAATTCATATTAAAATTGTTATAAAGGTGTGAATGAATGCTGTAGAAAAGAATATGTATGAATATTTTTGCTTGTATAAATGTCGTAACATTGGACAATAATAATTTAATGCATGCTCAAGGGCAAACGGTGTTGGAATTTGTTAACTTTACGGAAGAAGAATTCACACATACGGGATATTTTCAAGAAAAGTTGAATCTAGATCTGGAACAGTATATTGAGTGTATTAGGGTTTTTCCGAAGAGCTTGGAGTATATTTGTAAATAAATTCAAGATGGCTACGTTTTTCTCTTTTAGTTTGCGTCTTGCTCCATTTTCGGATTTTCCACTCAGCACAGACGCGCAACAGAATCTCTTGTGTGATAGCTTGATTGTGATTTTAGCGCGAAATATTTAAGAGAGCTTGCTAAGGGAGAACGAAGTCGCTCAGCAAAAGCTCTAGATTGAAGGGGGAATCGCACGCAAAGTTTTTTAAGGACCAGGTCAGTGCTTGTTTTTATTTGTAACTCAGTGTCCCAGTGCATCTTGGCTGATTGCAAAAACCCACTTTGGGGATGAAGTATTTAAACATTTACAAATGAATGTATTGCGAATTGAAAGAAAATATTAGTGAGTCTTTCTTTCAAAAATTTAAAATCAGATTTAATATACACCCCCAATACCCGACATTAAAAAAATCGCTTTATAAATTAAACGACCTTACAACCTAAAAAATTGAAATTAAAAGAAGTGAAATAATTTTAATACAATTTTTTTAGGATAATTGTGCAACCTCTTTTATAAGAAGTGCATTAAGAAAGTAAGCAACATTGTGAACGCAAAAACAATCATCTATGTCCAACAGACGTTTAAAACTTCATGTCTGACAGAGGTTAGTAGACATATAGATACTACCTTCAAAATTAAAAGAAATGAAATAATTTGAATTATAATTTTTTTTAGGATAACTATGCAACCCCTTTTTTACGCGTTCATAACAAAAACAGGCAACATTGTAGAAACAAAAACAATAATCTATGTTAGAGTGACGTTTAAAACTTCATGTCAGATAGAGAGTAATAGAATTAAGTACATGTTAACATAAAAAAAAATTCCAAAGCACATTGAAAAACTTTATGAAGAAAATTTATGTAAAATTAAATTTTCTTTACAAAATACGTCTACACTTTTTCTTGTAAAATTAATCGTTACTCAGATAATAAAAAAAAATTGAACTAACACCTTAGGAATTTTTTGCCGCTAAATTATGCGTCATATCAAAAAATTGCAATCGATACATTTAAGGTCTATATCTAGGTAATTTTATATCTTTGAAATATGTAGCTGTTTTAGAAATATTTGATAGAAACCAAAAATTATCCCTAACAAACCCCCTCTCCGCCACTGGATTTCTACCAAAATCTAATCAGCTCTAAGCCAAATGAAAACAGGATTAAATACAAAATTTTAAGTATATAGGTATTTTCGTTCTGGAGTTATCGTGGATACTAACATACATCCACACACATACACACACAGGGAGACACACACAAACACACACAGATATCCAGACATGATGACCGATCTTGGCGAAACTTGGCCAAAAGTTGTAAAATGAGCTAATAAGTCGATTGCATAATCTTCTATACCTACATGTATATATGTAGATTGGAGGGTAAAAATGCACAATTTTTCACCGTGAAAACGATGTGTAACTGTTTATTTTATATTTGTTTAATGATGAAAAATGGCAATCGTCACAACTCCAAAAACGTCAATAGCGGGTAAAGATGTCACGAACTAGATCTTGATAATGGCTTAACAGGAAACCATAATATTCACTCCAAAATAAAGTACTGTCCTCCCTGAAAATTCTAGTCAAAAATATTTACGCAAAGTTTACCTAAACTTCAAAAAAATCTTAACCTTCATACGAAAGCCGCAAAATTGCTCTAATAAAACTAAAATCTCAATAAACATTTCCATAAACTTCAGCGCCAAAATTATTGTGTCAAATATCCAAAAAAACTGGACAATACGGTAACTATAAATTTAGTAAACGACAAAATTGGGGTAGTAATTCCTAAATTCGAAAATATACATCACATTCTCAAATAAATAAACTGATCAGGTAATTCCTATACAAAAAATTGCGACTACTCGTAAAACTATCGTATGAAAAAACAAACAGATGATCGGTCTACGACCGTCGTTACTTTATATTTTAAAATCTCTTTTAAAGCGACTTATTACCAAATTCAAAATAGCAAACGCTCAAATCGAGAAATTCTCATTAGTCATTACGTTAAAGCTTAATAAAACTTCAAAAGGTTACATTAAAAAAACTTGTATAGCTTCAATACTAGAAATCTTAAATGTGAATAAAAAAACATCTAACCTCGTACCTTTTTACTTTACCACGGCATATCGCAGTAACAGAGGACGTAGTCACAATATATCCATATGTACTAATAAAATGGTTATAAGCATTAACAATGGTCTTATAGTACACATTAAATTTTGCTGTTCAAATAAAAAAAAACAACGTACAATAATAAAATTCTGTTACCGCTTGCAGCAATATCATATTCACCAAGCTCAAATACCTCATATTATAAATAACTACATTTTATTAAACACAATGGAAATAACCAAGTTATCGAAAGAACCAATTTTGACAAATCTTGGTCAAATAAAATTTAATATACAAAATTAAGCAAATACGCGAAAGCAAGGGTTTTCGTCCCCCAGACTAACATTAAAAATAAGAAAAGCACATTTAATTGCTCTCAACATCGATGAGACTACGATCAACAATAAACGGTATAGAATACTCTCCCTCCTCTGGACTACGCAACTGGTCCACCAGGTACGGAATCGATAAGGCCGAATTTATACGATAACGCTCTCCAAATAGTATCTCACAAATGACAACTTCCTATTTATAATCCCTCGAACTAAATTACGACAGTTAGTTTAACCGAAAGCACACAATTAATTAATTTTTCATCTAATTTAACATAAATGTACACATATTTATCCGTACTTGCGAGCATTGCTTAATTTACAAAGCGTTTCTTAACGTTAATCTATTTACTCTAAGCAATAAAAAGCGGCACTAGATACAACAAGTTTGTACTTTATTTGTTTGAGCTGTAACTACCCCTTCGACCAGGAACTCGTTAACATTAGTCTGCATAACCAAAATGCGTTAAAACAGTGCAACAGAATAAAGGTTGAGCACTACCTAAAAAACACTACAACCAATTACTTCTATGACCGAAAATTGTCACTATTGACAAAACGAAATACAAGGATAAAATAAACCGGGGTATCGTGAAAGTTCTCTAAGATCCCAGCCAGTGGAAGCGGAGAAACCTCTTACGGTAGCGTTCAGTACACCATCACGGTATGACGTAACTCGTTCCCTGCTCCCATACTAACCCCTTTCGCATACATTGCGAAGTTACAAGCAATACACAACAAACGTGCTTCTTCTACTGCATCTCGTACAAGACTAACTTCAATATCATTCAGTTTCAGCCATCGTCCCTTCATTCCCCTACCTTTTAAATAACAATTTATAACAATTTATTACTTAAATTTTAAACTGTGCCAAAAACGAGCTAAGCTCGAAAGCTGACGGAAAAATTGTATCACCCAAAAAAAACAATTCGCAACCAGTGGGCGTTATCAATGTAATCGATATCCTGTAAGTTTATGAATTCATAGCGACGCTAGCCCTTAACGTCTCGTGTATAAAAACGAATGTCTTAGTTTAAGACCAAAAATTTTATCGAAAATTCCCACCGATCTGTCGCCTAAAACATTCTTAAGAACTGCGATATATGTTTTCTGCACTATATCTACAATATAGTACACCAAATTAAGAACATACGAACAATCATTATTTACAAAGAAACTAATCAATGCTCAACCACATTACAGGAAGGGATTCACTACCTATCGTTACTAATATGTAAATCACGCCTTAATTTAGACTTGCATCTAAACTTGATAAACAAATCAAAACCTTTATTTCGTTCACCATTTGTAAAAATTTCGAATACTTTCCAAATACGTAAAAACGTTACAATTGAAAGGCTTCCCAAAAATGTATGCGTTATCAAGTTCAATTGCATGAACTTATTCTGCATTTCAGATATACTGCACTAACGAATAATTTATAATTTTGAAACTAACGGCATGTATCTCATAAAATCACGACCATGTGACTATATAAAAAAGTATCAGTTTTTCTTTTAATTTTGTAAGTTTTTAAAATTTGAAGCAGTGAATTGTTTAATTTTCTAAGCCCCTAAAAATGGCGCGCCACTGGTTGGATTTTGATCATTAACGAACCTAACCTAGATTTTCTGGTAAAGAATTTTTGTGCCAAATTTCATATTGCGCGCACACACAGACACGAAATTTTGTTTGTAAAAATGTGTTTTTCGTATTGTTTGGGCCATAAAACGTCGAGAAATGCAAAAAAAAAAATTAAACCGATTATGTAGCTATTTCTTTATAGGCAATAAGAAAATTGATGTCTACCCTGTATAATTTGTGATGCGTTTACAGTCAAATATACATCACAAATGTCTTGTTACCGACTCCCCCTTGGACTACTAATTCAGGCATTAAACTATTTAAATAATCGTTTTTCCATCTTTTGTCTCCATAATGTGTCATCTCTAAAAAATGTTTTTTTAATAAAAGGGAAATAATAAAAAGGACAATTACCTGACAATTTCTTCGGTGTGAAATCTGCCATTAGGGTATATCACAAAGTAACATACATCCCTTTCGGTGATGTGTAATAAACCTTGAATCTGGAAAAATAATTATGATTACGTATTAATACTACTTTACCGTTATCCAAAACGCAATAATCAATCTTTTTTTGCAACGAGGCGTCTACCGGTTACAATTGAAAACTAGTGCACGAAAATATTCGGGGATAATATAACTAGTTTTATGAGTGTCATCCTTGATAGCTCGAGTTAAAACCGATGAAAATTGAACGATTGCGATGCACGAGTTCAATTATCATCGATTATTAATCATAAGACGTGTTATGTTTGGTAAGAGAATATAATGAACGTTAATAGAAAATATATATTTTTAAAGTCTACAATTTTAAACGATTTGTCACTTTGACAGTAAACTATTTTATTCATTAAAATCATGTGACAATCAACATGCCGTGATAAAATTATCACCGATTTGATAGCCTACTCTGCGATTTTGTTTTTGTATTTTAACCGATGAAAGTAATCAAAAATGCACCATGTGACATATGAATAATATTCTCGAAATAAATATCGTAGTTTAACTCAAATTAAATAATCCTAATAAAAAATGTCTATGTATATGTTCTAAATATAAAAACTAAAAAACTCTTTGTCTTGTTTGCGTATGACATACAAAAAGGGATATACTTTTAAATGAAATCGTTGGCTGCTGCATACTTTTTCTTGTTTTTGTCTCGCTATTAAAACAAAGAAAATTAAAAATTCAAACAATGGTACTTAAAATTCATCATAACGTTTTCTTTTGTATTAAAATGGTTAATTAAAGTTAAAGCATATTACTTTTATCACTCTTTTAATACTTTATTTTAAATTAAAATAGATTTCAATAAGCCTGATTTTATATTGCATGCGATTCATAAATTGCCTCTTTTCACATATCTTAGGTATTGTTTAAAGCGCCACTTAACAACCAATAAAATCTTTAGCAATGGTAAACTGAAATATTGGCATAAATTCCAATGCAAGCATCTATTGACTGTATATCTGCTGGTGCACAAGTTAATTTGGAATAATTCCTTTCATTTTCTTGTTCCTGTAATTTACAATTTTATAGTATTGCGTAAGCTGTCCTATATACACGGTGTCCCATTAGTGTGTAAAAGTCCCATATCTCCGTTTGTAGACTACATTACAAAAAATTGTTTCTAGCAAAATTGTAGTCAGCTATTAACTTCACATTTTAAAATTAATAAGGAATATACAGGGTGCTTTATAACACAGTGGTCAACCAAAGGTATGTTTTTTTAATGGAACACCCTGTATATTATTATGAATTTGAATTTAACTTACATTACCCATCACGCCAAAATAAGGTTTTGATATGTTATCCTGAGTATTTTAAAAGTTATGACCAATTTAGATAAAAAAAAGCGTTATTATTTCAATGCCCTATACAGCCCAAGATAATAAAAAAATTACTTTTAGCATTAAGGATTTCTTACTAGATGTACATTCATACAAACAAATTTTTTCCTAATTATTGATTACTTTTTATACAGGGTGGTATAGGGTGTTTGAATAGACCTTTATTAACTCATTCATTTTTGTGAACCATTCCCTATACCTACCGCTTTCTGTTTTTTAGATATTTTCAATAGTAACTCACTTTTTATTCTTTTAATAATTTCAATTTAAATAGTAATTTAAATAATTAGGTGAAAAATTCATGAAATAATAAAATTATTTAGAATAAAAAGAATTAACAAATCGAAAGAAAGAAATAAGATTAGGAGAATGGTGAAAACCTGATGTGAGACATTTAACTAAGAACTAATGCAATTAATAAATTTAACTAAGAATAACCAAACTCAACATTTTACTTAAAAAAAAAATGTTCAAGATGACCTCCTCCAACATTAACGCAATGTTGTAATCTATTCTCAAACGATCTTTGAACTGATCTTAAAGTGTATACAATCATGTTATTAAATACTCTTCTAATTCTCTCCTCCATATATTGCCGTGTTGTCGGCGGCTGATTGGTAACTTCGTCTCTTACGTGCCCCCATAAACAGAAACCTATCTCACTTAAATCTGTTGATCTTGGAGGCCACATAACTGGACCATCGGTTTAGGTAGTGTACGTTTAGGTAGTTTCGGACCGTTTAGGAATGATGCACAGGAGCGCCATCGTGCAAAATCCAGATCCGACGTCTTATATTGAAATGAACATGTTGCAGTAATCTAGGGAGATGATTGCGCAAAAAATTTAAATATGCTTCACCAGTTACACGCCCTTCAAAGAAATGGGGTCCCACAACGTAATCTCCGATGATTCCACCCCAAAAGTTAATGGACCACCGGTTTTGGGTGTGTGTTCTTATCACGTAAGGGTTAGTGTTTGAGCAATGATGGTAATTGCGTCTATTTACAAATCCATTCTTATTTATTGTCTCTTCATCGCCAATGAGAACAAAATCGAAAAAATCATTTTGATTGTTGATTCTATCTAAGGCCCATTCGCTAAAATTTACTCTCATTTGATAATCATTTTCGAGAAACTCCTGGTGCCTTTCTTAAGTGATAACGATGCATTTTATATTTTAATAACATTTTATTTACTGATGTTTTTCTGATTCCTCCTTGACTAGACACTGCACGTGTACTAATGTGTGGATCTTCTGTAACACTAAATCGTACATTAAATCCATTTTGTTCATCTAAGGTTCGTTTTTCTCTTTCATGTTTTTCATACGCTACACTACCTGTACGATTAAATATTTCCAACAAATTTTCCAACGTTTTTTGACGAGGTTTCCTGCAAATTAATCGATAATTACAAAAATAATTTTCATCTTGGGCTGTACAGGGCGTTGAAATAATAACGTTTTTTTATCTAAAATTCGTCATAACTTCTGAAATACCCAGTATAACATATCAAAACGTTATATTGGCGTGATGGGTAATGCAAGTGCAATTAAAATTCATAATACAGGGTGTTACATGTAAAAAACAGCTTTGGTTGATCACGGTGTTATAAAACACTCTGTATATTCCTTATCAATTTTTAAATGTGAAGCTTGTAGCTGGCTACAACTTTCCTATAAACAATGTTTTGATACGTAGCTACAAACGGAGATTATGGGACTTTTACACACTAATGGGATACCCTGTAAGTATATTAATATAGTTTATTCGCAATCATATTTTAATATGTCAATTTCATGACGTGACAACATCTAGGAACTAGATTATTAACTAAGCGGGAATAATTATTATGTACCCCGAAAATTATCACATACCTGTGGTGAGGGTTGCATAACTATGAACCTCCTAACCATTACAATTAATTAAAATATGTGTTGCTATTTAATATGCTTTATTAATATACGGACAGAAGTAACAGGTCGCGACATTATGGTAATTAAGGCATCATGGGTGTTACGGATATAATAGTGCCCCGAGGTCAACAGTGTACTCCCCGAGGGCCTCTGACCCGAGGGATGCACGTTGACCGAGGGCATTATTTCTGTAACATACGCGGTGCCTTCTATATTTAATGTCCTTTTAGCATGGTTAGAATATTAAGTTTTTGACATTTTGTTATTTGACATTTTTATTTGATGTTAATAAAGGTTACACCAAACATACTTTGTTTCCATAGTAATTTCATAATGCCCTAGGGCATGATATCACTTCTATCGTGTTTAAAAATTGGTGCATTTGGGTTTTTCCACAAAACCGGTTTTTTTTGCAATTTGACAGTTATAATTTTATGTATTTATTTTTACTTTGCTTTATATTTGTTACATTAAGATATTTGTTATTCAGAATGTTTAGTAAATTGTTATTTTTAACATTGGATGATTTCGACTAAAATAGTAGCAGGAAGCCTTCACTACTGCGTCGAGTTTTAACTAATCTCCACCGCTCGGCTGTAATGAAGTTCTTCCTTGCGCGGATTGTAATATACTATTATTGTTGACGGTACTATTGTATTGCAATTCCTACCCATATCTTTAACCTAGAAAGTAAGCAAGGCTCATCCATTATAATACCAGCTTTATAAACCTGAAACCACGAAACAAGGTCCTTGTTTCACAATTTAATGCACTGCATTTTCATGTTGAAACTTTTCTAAGGCATCATAGACATTCATGTAGTTATTTATAATTATTAACATTTTGAGTTTAAATCCTATGTTTAAATGCAAATTTTGCAAATCCTATACGTTTTGACAGCAAATGACTGGAAAAAATGAGGAGAAATCTTATGGAATATAATGTCGAAATAGAAACAATATCACGATCTCGAGGAGATGTCGAAATAAGCACAAATTATTATACAGATGTTCAAACTAAACTTCAACTATTGAATAGAATGGCTACTGTATTGAAGTTAGCGAGATCACTTAACAATAACTTGATACAAAATATAAAATATAGTAGGTACACTAAATAAGATTTTGGAATTCGTACAGCGATTAACCAAAATATGGAGACAAAATAATCAACTCAACTTTGTTCAAGTATAGAGTGGTACTCACCAAATAGTAGATTTGGCATGGCTATCGTTGCAGAGATATACGTGATGAAACAGAAAACTGTAAATTTGTCAACAACGTACCAAAAAATTACTGTAATTAGTTGTATGGCAATAGTATGCACACACTTTCAAACATTACAACAAGTATAAGTCTTACGTACTTAACAGAACGGTAAGATTATGGTTAACATAGTTATTTAAGATAATCTGTGGTCGGTGGAAGGTCAATAAGTGTATTAAAACTAAACCCAAATGAAGACATATAGGCATCAAAATAATTTATAAATGTATAATATAGATATGTAATAAACAAACATTTTAAGTTTTAAGTTATGTTACTAACTTCAATAGTGGCGTGAATGGTTAAGATCATCATATCTCAATTATCTTGGTATGAAAGTACTTCCAAATTATCAATTAAAATAAAGAGTAACTGCTAATTCGCAAACAATGCTCATTAGTTACCATTTGTAATATCACAACAACCGGGAAATGGAATCAAAGATTAGAAAGTCCTACCTGGTTAAAACTAAGGCAAAGTTGAGAGTTTGGGCGCACTATAAGGTCACCCAACATCAATAAATATAAGCGCATTTTTAAACAATAATTGCAAGAAACTTTAACCTTCCCACTTGGCGCAAAAAATATCTTGGGTAGCTCACACCAAAGTGGATATCCACATTATACCTGCGGCACATACATCCCATAAATACCGGGTCATTCACCGAAAACAATCATTCTCAAATAATTTCAGAAGAAATTATAAGACAAACATGAATGGATGTGAAGGTACAAAGTGGGAGATATCGTTCTATAACTGAAATATAAAACCTTGCGTGATCCACTTTTACTAATATTCACTACACGTTGCCTATAAATTGAAAGCGGACGACTCGTAAGGAATCGCGGCACAGCAACCACACCAGAAATTGAATATCGTACAAGAAGTTGAGTGATTCAGCGAAAACTTTTTTGGTTCTCTAAAGTAACATGTGTACTTTTTTTAATTTTATCGATGTATTTCTGAGAACAAGTAGTTTAATTACATTAATGTGTCTCAAAGGTGCAACGGGGTGGTCATGAAAAGGAGTTGGATTACTCAAAATTAAACGTGGTGATACGGGGGCCAATAAAAAATATTACGACTTTACAAATTCTAAAATGACAGACTGATAGTCTAACCGAGCATGGAGGATAAATTTGGCAATTCTGAGTTGCAGAAAACATGCATTTCTGGCATTGTGATACTAATAACTATTTCATAGAATCGTTTATTAATGGAACTTATTAAGCAACTTAAAACCACAGGGTCCATTAATAAACGATTTTAAATTAAGTTGATAGAAGGCGCTGCGTTGATTTGTGTGAAACATCTATCAATGAATGCATTGCATTACGGTGACGGGGGCTGTCAGAAAAAAAGCAGTTCAGGCGTTCTGTACTTTCATTACGGCATGGCAGTCTAGACGAAATAAAATTTTCACTTTGGAACAACAAGAAAATTAACACAAAGCGGTTTTCTGAAAAATATTGGAACGAAGTCGAATATTAATGCGCGATTAACGTTCCCCACTTTTTTAACGCTCATTCTTAATCGCATCCATTAGTAAAGTTAATGGTTAAATAACTCTTATCCATATCATAAGTAACCAAGTAGACAAAAAACAGAGAGGGAGAGGAAAATTTCATGTCCTGGATCTACTACACCACTTAAACTAATCGTACTGGTTAGGGACGGCAGGTACCGGGTGGCTAACTAAGAACGTCCGTCGGCCATATATCAGGAATGGATTGTAGCACAGGTTCGGGACAAAAATGTTTAAAACAAAAGTGGCCTCGAGTAACGCCAGGAAATTATTTTCAGAATTGTAGGTCCACCGCTAGAGCGCGTATTTGACAGTTAAAATATTAAAGCAAAATTTTTCTAAATCTATTCAATTAAGGGGCATATTAAATATTATAATCAGATTCCTCGACAAATTCTGCATGTTTTTTATTTGAAAAGTTTTAGTCTATCTCTTCAAATAAGGGGTGGGAACCTTGTTACGCAAAAACGCCTTTAATTCAGGTTCTGCTTGACCGATTTTAATAAACTTGATGTTGTTTCAAAGAGCTTTTGATAAACAATAGAAAGTTTGTAAATTTGAAGCAATCTGATTAATAACATAAATGTTAGAGGGCACTATTTAATATTTTTTAGTATTGTGTTTTCTCTTTACAATTTTAAATGGAAGCATAAAAATTTAAGTAGGTCTTTAAAAATTAGACTAAATTAGTAATAAAACAGTGAAAACTGCAAATCGATATCTTTTTCATATCCTGAGATATCGTAAGAAACAAGTAAATGGCGGGAATTGTTCTTCCAACGTCTAGTAGGCTAGTTCGCGTTAACGGAAATTATTAAATTTAGCCTGGATGAAAAGATCTTACATTGGTCTGCAGTAATTTAAACTGTTATCATACTAATGTTATGGTTGCCGCTAGATTACCTAAATGTAATGCTGTCGCTACTAACAATGAGAACAAATTATAAAATAATAATGTGATAAATCTAACAATTAAAATCTTAAATAAATAACTACGTAATTAGTGTCGCCCTAGATGTTCGAAATGTCGTCTATCATTTTCAATGCATGAAACTAATCGCTGACGGGTGGAGAGAACTGCAGTTTCAATTTCTGCCCTTGAAATACTTTGTACTGTATGTCGTATTCTTTCAATGATGTCAACTCTTGTTGTGGGTCTATCGGCATCGCCCACACAAATAAAAATCTAAGCAAGTTAGGTCTGGAGACCTTGGTGGCCAAATAAATAAACTTCTACGTCATATCCACCTTTCGACTACTAGACGTTGGAAGAACAATTCCCGCAATTTACCTGTTTCCAATGTAGTGCGTCGTGTATTTATCACCTTTACACTGAACGAATAAAACGAAGTGCGGTTTTTTAATTTTTGTAGCATAATGTGCTGTTTAAATAACTCGACATGATCAACCTTAATCTTAAATGACATAACAAATTATATTACAGGAATCCGTCATATAAATGATACAGAATTCACAATCACGTCCGTTTAACTGATGCCGTTCAAACATTTACGTTCGTTAACCAACCCCTTCTAAACTACTAGGTTTCTAGCAAAGCCGTTCACGACTATTTTTCCCTAGATAATTATAGTGCACTGGGAACACAAAATTACTACAATAAAATGTGTTCTGCAAACTCCACCATAAAATATGCTTTGCGAAACGGGATAGTAACCCCTATAAACTTCCCGGGCATAAAAGAGGTTAACGACGCCACCGCTCTAACGTGTACTCACGCACATCTGACTCAACTCAACGTTTGCCACCTAATCAAGGATTTCCTCTCGTCATTCTACCAGACTTCGTCATATTAAACTTCACGCATCATAACCAATTATAAAGCTAGAACTCTTTCAAAGGGGAAGCGCGGTAAAAAGGAGAAAGTTTTCGGGAACATGAACTAGCGAATACATCATTAGCAGAAACCTGCACAATCAAGCTATCTATAGAAAATTATAACCTGATGTGTTTTCGTCACCACCAAACTTCGAAAATCAACTCTAATTTAGCATATAAAAACCACAGTTGTCTACTTATAATATTTTATCAACTCTCAATCCTTAATGTCGGGTTGCCAACATTCTGAATCGGAAAATATACGCTTCGTAAAGAACCAATCTCTTGTAACGCAATTTCAACCCATGCTAAACTATAAATTAACGATTATCTAGAAATAAGGTTATCCGTTATTTAATACAAACATAAAATTGTCTGCTTTAATCCTTTTAGTGCACTAAGCTCATCAATACGTGTGAACAACTATTCCTGTACTACGCCATTCGCACAAAACTGAATACAAATATCCTACACCAATTTACATTAAAATCAAGCATCGCCAAATATACCAAAAATGTATGACTAAATCAGTGCTTCCCAAGCTACATAACCGAATATACCTAAATTTTCAATAAACTAATACAACAAAACTAAGAATATCCTCCTAAAATTTTTACACTCGGTGACAATAGTGCGAGATATAGCGTATAATTACGAAACTAAAGTGCACGTTAACCAATCGAGTTATTTTTGTCCTTAAATGGCCTTTCTTGCAAGCTACAACAAAACTTTTCATAATAACCACTGTCTTTTTTGCATTATTGACCCTGGTGACATCAAAACTGCCTAAACAAGTTGGTTCAGGACAAAGGTTATCGAATAAAAAAATTAGGCCAATAGCTCTTTCTAGAAAACAGTAGTTTAATCCCCAAAATTATGTTACAGACCGAAAAAAGGCGTTCGTCCTAGTGCATTTATTATATGTTATAACAGTTCGTGGTGTCTGGTACCATGTCCGAAAGAGTCACGAAAAGGTATCACCTGAAAACGAACTCACACAGGTAACGTCTCTCTATCAAGACTACTGCTGACCCAAATTTTATCACTAGATAGAAAATTTTGGCGTTATCAAATATATGGGTAAGGATTACAACTACTACTTATAGTAAAACCGACAACTGCATATATAGTTATCTGATACTATAAAACCTATGGGTTTTAAGTTTTAATTGATGTCAAATTCAGTAACTATCAAACAGGTACATCTCAACATTTTACTTCACATAATTTATAGAGGAGAAGAAGCGTTGAATTGTATCTGGAAAGTTATAATCAGATTTCACCGTAATTAGATGTTTAGATCCAGGTCCAAAGATGTCAATTTCACAAAATGGTGTGTATGTACCAGGTGATTGAAATTGGACACTTTTGAAAGGAATCACCAATTTCTAGCGGAGATAGAAACAAACCAACCGACACGTTACGAGCTAGATTTTTGTGAGATAGTCGAGATGCCGAATACCGCACATCGGTATCTTGAATGGTACAAAAGATACAGGGTGGTTTTCAGTTTTGGTGCTATTTTGACCAACCCCCGTAACTTGCTTATTTACGAATATTTTTTGTTTCTGTAAAAGCATTTGTTGAAAGGAATCCAATGGTGTTCCGGGATTTTTGATAAAAATTAGTTATGACACAAAACTTGTATTTTTCCTTGTCACACTGTATATTTTTGGATATTCCTTTTCGAAATAAAATTATGATTAAAATAATGTGCACACTTGATATTTTGGTTCAGCCGTTTATGAGATATTTTCTATTTCTTAATTTATGTCTAGTATTCCATGCCTAAAGACAATTAAAACAGCCCATATATTATTTAACGTGGATTTAAACAAGTAAGCTTTAGTGTTAGGCATGACGCTTTTGATAAATTTTTTGATTTCTTTTGGTTATTATTACTTTTGGCAAAAATGTATCAAAATGAAGAAAAATTTGACATGCTTAAATGTTTTATTGAATCAAACGAGAATTGCCATGATTCAGAAGAACTCTATTTGCAACGATATCCAGAGGGACAACAGCCATATATGGATGTTTCCCAAACTAAAAAGGAATATAATTACCTATGGTGCGTTTTCGAGACCTAGAGTGATACATTATGATGTGAAACGTGATAGGGAATTCGAAGAAATACGTATACTAGGTGTGCTCAATAATAATAATATCACTCCAGTAAGACAATTAGCAGCAAGAACAGGTTTGCCCGATTATACAGTTCGGAAAATCCACATGTTACCGTAGAAATGGTCAATCAAGGCCGCTTTGAATTTAATGTATGGGCTGGGGTGTGTTCAGCGGGACCATATATCTTTAATGACAATTTGAATCATCAGAGATATATTGTGATCGTAGAAGACATTGTGGAACCATTTTTCTAAAATAGACTGTAATGAATTCTGCTGAACCATTCTAGTTTCAATATGATGGAGCCCTTTCTCAGTCGGCGCTAGCAGTAACCAATTTTCTTCACAGACTTTTTGGCGAGTACTGGATTGGTAACAGAGGACCTATTAACTGGCCGGCAAGGTCCCCAAACCTCACCATTTGCGATCATTACATATGGGGAAGAGTAAAAGATAGAACGTTCAGGTATCATCCAGAAACCAGGTAAGGTGGATTGGTTGGTTGGTTGGGTGGGTGGGAGTGTGCGTGAGTGCGTGCGTGTGTGTGTGTGTTTGCCTACCTTACATAATATATGGGCTGTTTTGCTGTTTTACAATGACAAAATAGTAAATGTATCAAAAATAGATGAACCAAAATATCATTTTAATCATAATTTTATTTCGAAAAGGAATATGCAAAAATAAACAGGGTGATCCATAGGGAAAGATGCTTTGTGTCATAGCTTCAAAACCAATTTTTTACCAAAAATCCTGGAACACCATTGGATTCCTCTCAAAAAATTTCCTTAAGAATGTTTGTACAGAAACAAGAAAATATTCGTAAATAAGCAAGTTACGGGAGTCAAAAATGCACAAAACTGAAAACCACCCTGTACCTTTTAAACCGTTCAAGATATCGCTGTGCGGTTTTCGGCATTGCATTTCTCACAAAAATCGAGCTCTTAGCGTGGCGGTCAGTTTGTTTCTATCTCCTCTAGAAATTGTTGTTTTCTATCAAAAGTGTCCAATTTCAATTACCCTGTACATATGAGCGTTTACGTGCGTACGTTTGTTAGGGCATATGTGCGTGGGTGCATGAATGCGTTTATGTGTGTGTTCGTCTGATTGTGAAGATAATTGCGGATAAACTAAAACCAAAGGGGATCACATTGCAAAATTCAGGGTTTTTGGTTTTTATCGTTGCTATGGGAAGGTTTTTGTAATAGTGGCTAATACGGATGATGCACTTGAAAAAATTTACTTTTTTTCGAAAATTGATTCAAACGTCAAAATTTCATTCACTAAATAAAATAGCTATCCCGAATTTTTTGCTAAAAGGTTGTGAAATTACTCATTGAATTTTACAACATTGTAATTTTCTGAGATACCGCAGGTTTTATGTGCTTAAAAGCGTAGTACGAAAAAGAATGTATCTCTTATGTCAAATAAGATTTTTTTCAGATAATTAATGTGGTAATTTAAATTTTGGGAAAATATATGCTTGTTTACAGGAGTATCTAAGATAGCTGTGAACAATAATCAGTAAAACGTTTACTCCATTATGGATTACATGAACATTCTACATATGTATGTACCGTGTGTCCCAATTTCTTTGTTTTAGTTGTTTTTTTTAAGACATTATTTTATTATCAAAGATAGAAGTTTGCAGTTTTTACAACCACGTACCACTTTGTTGACCAAGATTTCATGGTAAAATCAAAAATTTAGTACCTATCTTCTCTTGTTTTCGACTTATAGCCCAACGTCGATATTTCTACACCATTTTCAAGGTCTTATACCTCGCTTAATACTATTATACTAATATATTTCGTTAACAGTACTTATATTGCGAAATGCCGAATTCAGTAGCGTGCTTAACATTTTTTTAGGGGGCGCAGTTTTTGAGTAATAAATATAAACTTGCATTTTTTTAAACAGGAATTATACTTGGCATGGCAGCCTTTAGCGGCATTTGTTTCCTAGCTTTTCATACATATAAATATAGACATTTCTGAAAAACATCTTTCAAATACTTTCTTCTACAAGACGGTTTCCTAGCCCATAATCCTTTGACACTGAGTAATTACTTAGAAAAACGTTTCCCAAATCGCTAGGATTGCAACATTCGGTTCGGTATTGTGACGGTTTTGGTAAATTATGTTTTTCAGAAAACCCATGAGAAGTAATCCAGTATTGACAGATCTGGAGATCGTGGCGGCCATAACACCGAACCGAAGGTTGGACTTCAACTATTTGGGAATCGATTTTCTAAGTAATTCCTCACTCCCAAACTATTATGGTCTGGGGCACCGTATTGTTGAAAACAAACATTTGGAAGATGTTTTTCAGGAATGTCTATATTTATATAGACAGCTAAGAAAGAACTGCAGCTGATGCTTGCCAAGCCAACTGTAGTTCCCATTTAAAAAATGCAAGTTTATATTATTACTCAAAAACCGCACCCCCTAAAAAAATGCTAAGCACGCCACTGAATTCGGCACTTCGCAATATATAAGTACCGGTGATGAAATATATCAGTATAATAGTATTAAGCGAGGCATATGATCTTGAAAAAAGTGGAGAAATATCGATGTTTGGCTAAACGAACAAAAGAAGATACTAAATTATCGATTTTGTTATGAAATCTAGGCCAACAAAATAGTATGTGGTTGTAAAAACTGCAAACTTTGATAATAACAAAGGTATCTTTAAAAAAGAACTAAAACAACGAACTCGGGACACACTGTACATACCACACGTTAAGATAATTGCTTCAACACAATTAACATTAGCGTATCTATTTTAAAAAAAGCTTTAACCTTGTTTTGACCTCAAAAAAAAAAACGAGTAAAATGAAATCTTTCAAAAAATTGCCAAGTCTATAGGTCTTTGTGTACTAAAGAAGCAGGTCACCAATGTTTTGTGTTACTAATTAGTCCCTCATTCATACTTCTTTATCATAAATAATATGTAAAATAAAATTTTGTATAATCGTATTTTCATTTTTATAATCTAATAAAGCAAAATATTTTATTCATGAAAATATTACTATGTTACCACCCTTAATGAGTTCTTTTCAAGTTAACATAAAATAGCACAGTTGTAACTTTAAGCATTAAGTATTTTGGTGTGTCTACTTCAATGTTTTAATTACATCACGAACCTTACAAAAAATATATGTAGCATAGGTTTATTCAACAGCGACTTGTTTTAGGTTGTGTTAGGTAGCAGAAGATCTGTACATTATAAAAAAAACATAATTTCAAATACCTCAATCTCACGTAACTGTAATTTACCTACGCATAAATATTAATGAATAGGAAAACATACATTATCTTTCTTTCTATTATTTTATTTATTTGTAAATAAATCGTAACTTGACATCTTTGTAATAAATGAGTTTTGTTGCATAAATCACCCACTGTTGTCTCACGCTCGTCCTTTTCAACTCGATTTGGATGCACATAACTTATATGGAACTAAATATTTTAAAGTTATTCAATGTAATTATTAAATATAACAGTCAAAAAATGATGCCCGTATACTGTATAAATTTTATCGTGGTCTCTTTGCCCAGATTTTATTGCATATTTTTACGAATGTAAAATCTTTGGTGGTTCATTTTGAAGGGGTTGACTGAAAATGAGTAACTTCTGTCAAATTGTTTCGATTTTAGGATACACATGTGTTAACTCATCTAGTACAATGTTTTAGAAACTTCATTTAGTGAAATCCCCTTTACTTATTTAACCGCGTAACACATGGATAAAGTAGTGACTATGACCATTGTCTAGTTTTCCATGTTTTTAAACATTGTGCGAGTTTTTCATATTGAACCCAGTCTGAAGTATCTAGGTTCGAGCACATCTTGGTTAAAATTGGTTTAGAAGCGTACTTTATAGGCCGCGCTAGTCATATATTATGTTTGCTACTGGACGTTTGTTTAACTGACGAACGAAGCGAGTCAGACGATCATACCCGCACCACACAGAGATAACTCTGCTTCGAGAAGCTATCAATTAAGTTTGTTAAGTACAAATTGTGATTTCCAGTTTGCGAGGAAGTTCGTTACCATGTCGATAAATAGAATATTAAATAGGCCCTAAAAAATTATTTTTGCCGCCGCTAGCGCTAAAATGTCACTGTAGAACGGTTCAGTAAATCGAAAGAGCGTCATTTTAAAGGGATTTAGAACAACAAACACATTTTCTTGATATAGGGTGCCCAAAAATTAATTCCCCAGCCGGTGGGGTTACTATACGACCAAAAATAAGTCGAAAATCACTTATGTCAAAATTTCTAAAAGCTCCTCCTTGCGAAATTATGGCCATATTAAAAATTGCAATGATGTCTTAAATATCCAAGTAAAAATAGGTTATTAATTTTAACAAACCGACATATAGACATAATAAAATTAAAATACTGAAATTTGCAAAGGCAAATGTTCGAAATGTTCGCCATTTTGTTCTATGTATGCAATCGGCGAAGAAAGTTGTTTTCAACACGACCTACTGTTTCGTTTGTAATTTGAGTTAAAGCTCCATAAATACGAACAATAACGTCATCTTCATTATTCGGTAGGACTTTGTATACCCCATTTTTCAAATAACCCCAAACCCAAAAATCTATTGGTTTGAGATGCGAGGACCTAGGTGGCTAAGAAGTGGGTCCTCCGCGATTGATTGGGAAAATGGTCGATTTAATATCGAACATTTTGATAATAAGGTGCTCCATCATGCTGATACACAATAGTTTGACGTTGTAATAAAGGAATACCTTCCAAAGAGGTGGGTAATGTGTTTTCTCAAAAATTTGCATATTTCCCTGTCTTTAATCACACTTGCTTAGTTGATTCTCTAATTTGAAGTGGATTTTCGTAATTCCAGCAATGCAAGTTGAGGTTGTTAAACACCCCTTGTTTATTAAAATGGGCCTAATCACTCCACAACCCTTACTTAAAAAGGTCTTTATTTGTATTTAAGCTACTTAACCTTCGCATGCCGGTCAGGGATTACAAAATGTAACCCAGATCCGTTTTTATCGGTTATTTTACATATAAAACTTCGACTATGGCTTGGTGTGTTTAGTTTATTCTTTTTTATGTCGTGTCTGATAACATACGTACATTTTTAAATGTATTAGCAAATTTGTTTTTATAAAAAAAAAAACGCACGTGGGTTTGTACCCCATCCGGTAACAATGTAGATTTCAGCATTTAATTTAATTTCTGTTTGCAAACGTTTGCAACAAAACAAAGGATAAGAAACTAATGTACTTGCAATATAATACAGAACTGTTGATAATTAAACAATATCGGGTTGTAAATTTAATACAACATTTTACAACTTACAATTTGTTGCGTTCTAGGTAAGCTACATACATACTGCTATCATACCCAGAATTAGTTTTGTTATCCTTAATTATCGAAAAACCGAAATAGTAGATTACATACCGAGGCGGAAAGTGTTCCATTCCTGCCGAGAGAAGTATAGTTCTCTAGACAGGGGAAAGGTACTTTTA
>JARFJB010001119.1:4447500-4560000 GCA_036346205.1 Vesta saturnalis | reverse complement strand
TATATATATGTAGGTTGGAATGTAAAAATTAATAGAAATGAAATAATATTTTTCACTCCCCAACCTGTAAATCTTAATTGCAATGCATGAACAAGGAACCGTATGGCAGATTTACAAAAATGTTGACTGGTTGCTATGAACGACTGGAATTAATAGACACTTATTTCAAATAAATTGGTAGCATGGCTTTCATTACCACGGTTACCGTTGTTGACTGTCACAATAAATTGTTAACAAATTAGTGTGCATTATTAGTTGTTAATAATGGAAAACGTTTCTTCAAATTAAGTCAATTACGATCCGGTTGATGTAGCAAACATTGCTGATAATGCTTTATATCCAGCTAAATCGAAATATAGATACGAAATCATATACTACACATTTAAAAAGTGGTACTGGGGCAAGAAATATGAGAATGTAAATAATCACTTGCTGATTGCGTATTTCTACCAAGAGTCACAAATACTGAAGTGCCCTTCAAGTTTGTGATGTGAATATTCCATGCTAAAAATAAAAATTATCATAAATGACAATTTAGGTATTTTAAAATACTTAAAAGTGTGTGCATTTTTGAAGAGAAAAAATGATGGGTATACTCCAAAAAAGTCAGCGGTATTTTAAGAGAAGAAGTATATCTTTTCTTAACTGACGCACCAGACGAGACGTATTTAGTAATGAAGGTAATTATTTGTATTATAAGTAAAAAAAGTATTGTTTTTCTTTACGAATCACGATGAGTAGAGAAGCACCTACTTTCCTTTAAGAATAATACATAAAATTTTTTCGGACACTGAATGGAAATGGATTACATTTTATATGAAATAATTTAAAAAATACATGACAATCGTGAGAATCAAGTTGCCGTTTCCATTGCTGCAGCAACTAAACAAAAATAGGTAAACAAAAATTTTCTTACGTGTTTTCGCCTGAAAATGGAAATAAATAATGAAAATCATTCTCAAATATCGGCATTAGCGCTTGAAGCTGTTGCTAGTTTATTACCCTAGAAATCACGAGATAAATATGAGAAAACCTACAATATTTTAAATTCTTGTAGGACTTTAAAAAGTGTAAGGGATTTCGACGAAAAAGTTATGCTTGCTTTTTTTCATGGAAAGGTTAGTTTTCTTGAATACATTTATTTATTTATTTTAAGTTTTATCTTTATATCTGATTACTGGCTGAAAGAGTGAAATCTTCCACGCTGTGGTCGACATGTTCCGTGCTGAAAAGTACGTTGAGTGCGAAATAAAACGTCGATATATCGAAATATGGGAAGTTACAGTTATACTTAAAGCGCCCAAGTGAGGGATATGAAGCAAAAAAAAAAATTCTATCGCAGGATGATGTGTAAAAATGTTTACAAATGCGCCTGACGATACTTTTCTTATGATTAAAGCGGCGTTAATTTTCGGTCTGTATGGCTCATAGTAAGGAGCAAAGAAATTTAGATGTGAAGGATATCGAGGATACCGGCTCTATTTTAGATGACACCCTCCATGACACCGAGATAAGGAAGAAGCTATATTCACCGATATGACGGAATTAATGAGATTGAGTTGTTCAGGAGATATGTAAGCTTGCGTCAAACACATATCAAGTACTCAACATTGTTCACATTTTGTATGAACAATAACTGTACAGTGCAACCTGTGGGGATCCACAGTTTCCACAAGATGATGAACAAAATTTCCCATTATTTGAAATTACCCAATCCAGACGGTTACACTGGACACTGTCTACGTCAAACGTCAACTACCTTTCTTGCTGAGGGTGGAGCGGATATCAGGAGGCTCAAAAATCATGGAAGATGGCGATCAAACACGATAAAATAACGGTTTCGAAAACGATTTTTAATCAGCCATGATAGTCAAACAGCGGATGCCAGAATCCATCACATGTTGTCCTAGAACGTACTGAATTAAAGTTGGTTCCTGCATGTAGAAATTCTACGTCAAATGGAGGAGATCAGCAGAAGGTTTCTTGAAAATCGTCACAATCATTTAATGATTTACAGTTAAAAAATTGTACAAGCATAAGTTTTTCTTACGTTAATAGTTACTTGTACATTTAATACTTATTTCAATAAATAATTAATAATTCTTTGTAAAGGAATGGTTTCTGTAATAAGGAAATATGGTCCGTTTCCATTGAGTGTCCGAAAAAATTATTATATTACTTTAAAGCTTGTATTAATTTTTGGAGTCGCCGGAGCGTGTCGTGCTGGTGAATTGGTTAACATAAATAACGAGAACATAGATGATAAAGGTAACTTCATAATTGTAAATATACTGAAGATGAACATGCCAGTTTCATTGGAATTAATATTAGAAACAAACTGTATAGATCGCCGCAATCAAGATTTTTCTTGAAGTACAGGGAAATGCACTAATCAACCAGTAGAGAAAAATACATTTTGTAAAATACTATCAAAAATTGCTATATTTTTAAATCTGCCAAATCCGGAGCTGTACACTGGTCACGAATTTCGTCGTACGTCTGCTACATTTCTTGCCGATTCTGGTGTAGATGTATTAACTTTAAAGAGACATGGAGGGTGTAAATCTTCCACCATATCTAAAAGTTATGTTGCAGATTATATTCATCAAAAATTAGATACATCAAACAAAATATTTCATAATCCGTCCACATCAAAGACTAATGACGTTAAAATAAATGAAAGGGTATCTGAGAGTTCTGAACATAACAGTACCATTGTATATTTAAGCAAAATATACATGTTAACATAAAAAAAATTCCAAAGCCGCTCGCTTCTATGAGATATCATCAATACGGTTTAACCATTTTCATTCATAATTAAGTAATTTTTAGACTTACCTCGTATTATATTAAGAACTCACTTACTCACGCACCCACACGCTCAATCACCTGATAATGCAAATTGTTCAATGAGATTTTATGCAAATGTCTCATTTTCCATCTAATTTGTTTTGTTTTTCATGTAACAAACTTAAGACAAAAGGAGATATACGAACAGATTTTTTCTAAAATGGGTCAAATTAAGAAACTATCAAAATTACGTATTAACCGATAAAATATCACTTAATTAAATGACTATTAACATTTTCAAAGTACAATTTTTGTATAAACTACATAGAATATGAAATTAAGAGTCCTGGCTTACCCACAAAAACGGTGAATGCTATTAAAATAACATCAATTTGCTTCTAACCTTCAAATATGTGGAAATGCTATTTATTTTAAGTTGGTTAAATAATATTACTAATTAAATTTAGAATCCATTAGAATACCCCATTTTATCTCACCTTTTGCAAAAATGATGGATGATTATTTTTACAGGAATTTGGCATGCAATAAAACCCATTAAAGTTATGAATTGTGCTTGAAAAATCATCTATTTAAATAAGCTTGGCTTATTAGAATGTATTTTAAACTTTCTTGAAGTTAAATAAGGTAAAAAATCACTCAATATTTCTGAATTTAGAAATATTTCAGTAATAGTGCCTTGTTAGTACACTGACTTAATATATACTTGGCATGATATAAGGGTTAATTCCGATTTGTGTTATTTGATAAATCATAATGGAATATAGTTTAACTGAGTTGTGTTAGTAGTTCTTTTAGAAAAATATACATATAATACATGTTATATTACTGTAGTTGTAGTGTTGCTTTTATAAGCATACGTCAAAATAGCAGCTAACTCACTGACAGTAAATCAAATGTAATACATATTCGCGTACGTGCTCTTATCACAGTGCAAATTCACTTACGAACTTTAATAACCGCGTATATTAATATAATAAAATCTATTTATTGAGAAGTAATTTGGCATCATAGGTTAAATTAATAGTGGGTAGATAATATATTGAACTAAAGTAACCTAAACGTAACGTTGCTTTCGGGTTTATGTGTAGAAATCAGTTTACAAATTAAGCAATTACAGAACACACTTTTCTGACATTACAGTATTTACAATCTTACCTTATAATTAATTATTGTATTAGACAACAATTCCACTTATCAAAATCAATGCTTTATACCTGTTAAATATGCTTAATTAAATAAAACCAAAATAACATTCTGTAAATGTAATTTATCAAGTAACATTTAATGTTCACTCCAATACTGTTTTACTAATTAATTCTAAGACTTCTGCCAAGCAAATTTCATTTATAATAAGTTTTGTTTTAACAAGCTAAAATTTTAATCTCCAAAAATAATATTGTAGTATTTCCTTTCACTTTCTTCATGTTTTCCTTTAAGAAGTTTTATTCATCTTAAAAGTTTAAAAATAATGGGATTAATTATAAAATATAAATGAAACTTACTCAAAAACCTTATTGCGTAGTATCTTTTATTCATTGTCATTGCAAAAAATAAACCAAATTCAAGTGAATTTACTGAAATGTTCTGTAGTTAGTATATAATTTGGAGTAAATTTATCTCTTGAGTATCCTCGCTTAATGGAAGGAATTAGGTTTAATGAATGAAAGGAATTAACTGTAAAGATGCAAGTATTTATAATGTACTAAACTGTTCAGTGTTATTAAAAATTAATCTAACCCGTAAAGAGTTTTCTTGACTTTGTTATTTGATGTGAAAACGCAGACACATTTCTTTATACCTATCTGAAGGAAAATATTGCTTGATGTGGTTTACAGAAAAAAACATTTCTGCAATATAAAACGTATTTAGCGATGAACTCCTAAGTTAAAAGAAACCTAAAAAAGATAACAGTTCCTTCCCATTTTCTTAACTTGAAGTTACTAACTATGTATTTTCGTTTAAAATCCTGCAACAATGGAATCAAATTGAGGATACGGTGCATTGAATTAAGTACGTAAACATTTTTTTAACTCACACGTTTATTATATGCTAGGAATCAGTATGGTGACTATAACGTAACATTAATTAAATTCAACGTTAAACCAGTCTGTTGCTTAGAAAACATACGTCTTTGTGTTAACATTTAGTCTGTTTTTATATCATATCAAATTTTTAAGTGTTTTTGTAATGCAATCTTAATCACATTTAATCAAAGTAGTTTTGTTAACATTGTTTTTAAATTTACCGAAAACTAAGAACTACAAAATACATTTGAAGGATGAATTGCGGTTTAACAGTAAAACTATCTAGGTACAGAATCTTGTTTTATAGCAATTTGGTTACACCTACAAATTAAAATCTGACACCCTTTACACAGTACTGCATGAATACATGAAATTCGCGTGGATAAAATAACGAGATGTTTTCTCTGTTTGCGCGAATCTCATTTTTTGTAATTTATATTCTTTCACCTTACTTCGTTGAGTTCCACATTTAATAGCACTAATGTTTTGACACAATATAATTCCACAGTTTCGTTTATGTAATTATTTATTTCTCCACTCGTCACAACTCCAAAAACGTCAAAATCATGAGAAAAGGCCCCACCTGTTAAATACATTTACAGTTGGAAAAGGTCATGAACTAGATATTATAATGGCCTAATAGGAAACCATAATGTTCACTCGAAATAAGACGCTCTCCTATTTGAAAACTCTACTCCAAAGATATTTACGCAAATTCACCTAAACCTCAATAAAATCTTATGCCTCATATAAAAGCCGCAAAATTGTTGCGATAATAAAACTCAAACTCATTAAATATTTCGATAAACTTCAAAGTTACAATATTGGCTCAAATACCCAAAAATAACTGATAAAAACGGTAATTAATTATTCAATTTCAGAAGAAAAATACGGCACAACAAAACTAAACGCGAAAATTTGGAAAACCCTAAAATTTACTAAACGACAAAATCGGGATATAATTCCTAAATTTGGTGAAATGCACAGCTGCCATAACAAATAACAAACTGCTTACCTTTTGACGAATCCAGGTACTACGGCATCGCTAAGTTGATTCCTATAAAAACAACTTAAAAAAATTGCGACTACTCGCAAAACTATCCCATGCACAACTGATCGGTCAAGGACCGCCTTACTTCACAATTACGTTACTTTATAATCTAAAATCTCCTTCACAGTAACTTATTTAAAAAATCAAAGCAAATTAAATCGAGAAATTCTCGTTAGTCATTACGTTACAGCTTTACATAGATAATCAAACACTTTAAAGATACCACTGCAAAGTTGTGCAAATTAACAGTTACCGCGAACAAATAAATTACTCCTAAACTTTGAATGTAATCCAAAATAACTATACTTCTAAATTTTGAATGAACGTAAAAATATTAACGTTGTGAGTAAAGATGAGGATTTACTATATATGTACACTTAAACAAAAATTATACTCAATTTGTACACACTACCCATAAATTAAAAACAATAATCCTGGAAAAATATACAATCACAAAGCGTTTAATCACATAAAATGTGACTTTCAAAATAAAATTTCTGTATTGACTTGGAATAATTTCTGCGGGATTTCAATAACCCCAATGAATCTATTTCGTATATTATACATGTTGAATTAACAACAAAGAATAAGGAAAAAGCCGAACATTTAAATTTTACCAATCTTGCCGTACGCAAATTTTGTGTAACGTAAACAATAAAATAATCAATGCACAGTCCGAAACAATTAAACTTAAACCAAAGGCATATTCATTCGTCTAACTGAGTACAAACAAGCATTTTATTAAAATCACCAACACATAAATTCAGAAAAAATATGTAGTTGCCTTCATACAGCACAAATGGTAAATCGAACTTCCTTTTCTTACACACAACGATATAGGAGAAACCAACATCTTCTTAAATCGTAAATTTATATTTATACCAACTTTGGCTAATCGAACTTGACTCTCATAAAACAAACTACGTTAAAGTTCTCTTGATCGCATCTGTAAACACGAAACCATAATTAATTAAGCATTACATTTATAGCAGTGTATATTATTTATTATTTGCTCGAAGTTGGCAGTGTACGTGAAAGCTATTATTTACTCAGCAACTCGTTAAAATTAATCCGCATAACCAAAATGCGTTAAAACAGGTCAAGAGAACAAAGGTTCAGCACTTCAAAAAACACTAAAACCAATTACTTCTATGACCGAAAAGTGTCTATTGACAACAAGAAAAACAACGATAAGATAACCGGGCGTGTGTTGAAACTTTAAAATTATTCCATACAAATGGAAGCGGATAATACCCTACGGTAAGGGCCTATACACCCTCGGTTCGGTATAACTTGTTCCCCTTTAGTACACTAACCCCTTTCGCGTATATTGCGAAACCACAAACAAAAAAAATCGTGAGCCTCCCACTACATCCTGGAACCGACTACCTTAGGCATTATTTAGATCTTGCCATCTTCGATTGTATCCATTTGCATCTCGTTTTAACCAATTAAATAGCTTGATTAATGTGAACTATCCTACGCACTAAAAACGAAAAGCACTTCGGAAAAAAATCGGAAAAGATTACGTCACCTACTTAAACTGCTGCATTCCCAAAAATCGCTCGTGTAACGTGACATGTAAATGATTACAAAACTTTACGATAATTAAACTTAAAATAACGTATATACAATCCAAACTCTTTGTTTAAAGACCAGTCGAATATAAAAGGCGAAAGTTTGACGGCTACAATTTAAATTCACAAAAGATGTAACATACAACGTAATAATTTTTATATGATGCAATTTTCAAATAAATTTAACAAAATCCACCAAAGTTTAAAATAACAAGAACATTTATTTACACAAGAACTAATCTACATCTCTTTCGCTAAAATAAAAAGATTCACGTGCGAACATAAATCGTAATTTTACTGCAAAATTCGATTTATTAAAGGCAACGGCGCCAAAAAAAATACATAACTGGCCCTCACGGAATTGGAATTCTAAATGTTAATTCGTACTAAAAATCCAGCTATATTTAAATGCCTAAAAGGGCAAAAAGAACGTTACAATCTAAAAGCTTCCAAAAATGTATGTTTTATCAATTTAAGTTTCATAAACTTATACTGCATTTAAGATGTACGGTAACAAGGAATAATTTATAATTTCGGAATTAACCTCAAATATTTGATAAAAACAAAACCACGTGAGAAATTACAGAATGTGCAGTTCAATTTATAAATACCCGACTTCAAAATGTCGTTAGTTAAATCATTGGAATTAAATAAACATTGGTATTAGTTTTGAAAGCTACTTTGTAGTTCTTGTTCTTTTATAATATGTGAGCTACTTCATTATTATTTATTTCAAATTTTTCCAAAATATGAAATTGACATGTATTCTTTTTCCGCCTATTATATGTTAACTAGGTAAATCTTTATGACAAAAAAATTGTACTCTTGATTTTTCACCATAGCGTCGATTATTTTTAAAATGTAACCATTCGTTTGTGCAATCTGTTTTAATTGCTTTGCTTGTTTAGGTCTAGAAAATTAATGGCTCCATTTTGTTCTTTCTCTAGTGTAAATGTTGTGCTAGGATGTAAATTGTTAATAATAATTCAAAATTCATCCAAGTATTCTGACGAGCTATCAAAACACAACGAAACTAAAACACAGTCTTATCAGAATCATTCAGTTCAAACATTTGATCTTATAAATTATCCATAAAGATATTGGATAAACTGGACGAAATTGGACTGCCCATAGGTAAACTATTTCTTTGTCGGTAAATCTTATTATCTAATGTGAAATAATTTTGATTAACACAGAGGTCAAATTGAATTAACTCCATTCTTGTACCTAATTCAACATTATTAGTAAATAAGAAATTGTACAATAAACTCACATATTTTTGAGGGGGTATTTTAGAAAACATACTAGTAACACCAATGCTTGGAGTAGTAGTAGTGGTAGTAATTATCTGTTTTGTAGTTTATTAATTAGTCCCAAAGAATTCTTAATAGCGTTTTCAATTGTTTGTTAACATATGGTTTAGTTTATTTTCTAAAATATGATTAGGTGCTTGGATGTAAAAGACTACTGGTCCAATGGGCATATTTAGTATCATAAAAATACACGAACTAAATATACCTATTTAGACCAGTGGTTTCTTACATCCAAGCACCTAATCATACCATAACAAATAGTAACTAAACCACATATTAGCAAACAATTTAAAGCACAAATCAAAACACCCTATTAACGGTTGTTAATTCTTCAAATAAAACAGATTGGACAAACGGTTACATTCGAAATATAAAAGACACTTGGTTAAAAATCAAGAGTGCACGTTTAATACAGAACCGACAGAAAAAAATACGTATCACATTCATATTTCAAAATAATATCAGGAAAAGTAGCTCACATACTACAAAAATAAGAAGAAGTACAAAGTAGTTTTAAAACTAATACCAATGTTCTTAAATGTTTATTTAATGCCAAAGATTCGTTGAACGACATCTTAAAGTCGGGTATTTATAAATTGGACCACATATACTGTAATTCTGTTTATATTGCGTGAACACTTAGAAATTTTAACCCTTAGCTCCTCTCGCGGTTTGTAGTAACACAGTTAATCGCGCGGTGTATTTTATACACCACACAAATAATCCTTAGCTTTACGAAAATATTAAGGTATTTTTGATTTGTAATTTACATTACAACTTTTAGTAATCTACTAATAGAGATCAGCAACTAAATAAAAAATCAATATTTTAAGCAAAAAATGATTTAGATTTCTTCTTCTTGCTATAATAAATTCGTACAGGTTTGGAATTTAATTATTTTTGTTGTATGTTCCTTGCATGTAAAATTTTGACACGACGTGCACTTCATTGTAGCCTCCCTGTTTTTAGCACGCCCACATAATTTTTTTGTGGTGGTTCCCCTGCAGCTTCATTTTCTTTGACTTCCTTATACCGGCACTACAAAAATTTGATTTTCGCTGGTAAATTTAGTAATTGTGCTCTTTCTGGAAGATGTTTTTGCATTAGCTGCAATACTAAAGTCTTCTAAAACGATCTTCCTATTTTTGCTGGATTATTACAATGTATTGCATTGCACACTATTTGCGAATTGATTCCAGTTATGTTTAGTAAAAGTGAAAAAAAATACACAATGTCCTCCTATTGGTTTTGGGAGACACTGAATAGTTTCCACAGAGTTGATCAACGGTGTCAACACCTCCTTTTGTCTCATTGTAAAAATGAACGGCTTCTGGCTTTTTTATATCTTGGTGCACTGTAACATCGTCGTGCATTGTCGAAATTAATAAAACAGCCTTATGGTTTTTAGGTGCACAAGACACCATCATCAAATTTGTTTGGAAACCAATAAGTTGAATTAACTGATCTAGATTTATGTAGTTGAAATTCAGTTGGTATTTCAACTTTGTTTCTTCTGATAGTACCAACCAATGTAATTTTTGCGGTAAGAGTACCATTACTAGTGGACAACTTGAATACCAGTTATCGCAAGTTAAATTACGGCTGATTCCTTTTACATTGTCTACCAATTTCATTATAATGTCGTGTGGAAAATTAAACAGTTTGAAGGGCTCGTACGGCTGCTGTCCACAATATACCGCTCTAAGTTTGAATCTTGGAATTACTCAGTGCAAATAGTTTCAATCCATACTTGGTACTAACATTTCATCGATAGTCAAAAAGTCACTAGGGGAATAGGTGTTCGTGCAGTTTGTCACAAACTGGTCAACTATTTCACAAACAGCACCCAATTTATTTATTTCTTGTCGCTCAGTTCTAGAGCTTTTGTCAACAAACCTTACCGATGAAATAATAAAGGAAACGATTATAGCCCATACAGGCTGAAAAAAGATCAAAGCCTGTACCATCGCCTCATGAAAATTTATATGGTTTGCTTTCTTAAATCCACATAAATATAATAAACCTAAAAATGCAAAGAGTTCTGTTTTAGTAACCAGTGTAGCATCTCGTTCTTTAGCACAATTTGGTTGTATGCGTGTAAAAAATTTATTAGTATTCAAAACAATTTCGTCAATCATAGTTTTTGTAAAAAAAATTTTGAAATGCATCAAATTAGTTTATATATTTACTCCACAGCCGCAAGGACGCGGCAATATCTTCACTATATTTTTTCTGGAAGTTTTTGTTCACTGCAGGCTTCTTCTGCCATTTGGTAGATTTATTTATACCAAGATAAAAATCTCCAGGAGCAATAATCTCATCATGCTGTCATATCCATTATCACCGTCTACCTCAAAACTATTGTTAAGGTCACTTGGCAAAATATTTCTATCTTCAATATCATCTTCCTCGCCCTCTACTTCTTCTTCCAAACTACTAGTTTCTAAAAAATCAGTCATCTCCGCTTCTGTCAAGCATTTGGGCTTTTTCACAGGAATTTTCGGCCTATAAATTAATAAACATGGCAATTTATAAATACTGAATAATTTTATTGCTATTGCTGTAAAAGTCTAAACTAGTATTTAATGATTTACATGGTATTATTGATAAAATTATTTTACAAAAAACACTTTCATTATTATTCGCGTGGTTTACTTTATGCACCAAAACAACAACGTTTCGTCTTTTGCGTAAATTGCACAACCGCCAAGATGTGTAAGTAGACTAAAACTGATACGTCACATTCCAGACATTTCACGCATAAGTTAGACAGGGGTGTAAAATCGGAGAAAATATTTTAGTTATTAAATAGCAAGAGACCACCGTTGTTGTATGTTGTACACTAGCGCGAGTAACTAAGGGTTAAAATTAGATACACAAAACACATTAGATGTTACAAATATAAACACATAAACAAATCAAATTATGTCAAACAGTAGTAACTAATCACCTCACGACTTCACCAAACAACATTAAATCTTTACATTTTCGTAATAAAAAAGACAAATTAGAAGTTTTGGAAGCAGTCGAAATTTATAAACACAAATAAAAAGTACTTATAATAAAGGAACGGGTTGATTCATTCTTTAACAGGTATTTTAAATATAGAAACACAATTTAAATCAAGTTTGCTGCTTTACCTTAACGATTTGTTACCATAACTACTTGTTTGTTATAGTATTTAATATGTTCTATTGATAATGGTACATGCTGTATTGAAACGAATAGAGAAATGAATAATTATATGAAGGAAATTGTGGTGTTATATTGTGTTTAAGGCATTTTATGTACCTACGTACCTCTCCAAGAATTGTACATTTTCACCATTTAGTGTTGGATTTACAATAAGTAATGTTTAACAGTAGATATATAAGGCCGGTTGTGACTTAGTTTAAGGTCACTCGCCCTCTGGTGGTGAGAAATCAAAGTTCATAACTTAAGGTCAAACTTTTGGCGGGAAATTTAAATTTCAGTCTCTCCAAGGTCAAAATTTCAAAAAATTTAAATTTAAAATTCTTAGAAATCTGAAATTAGAATCAGTTCATGGAAACAAAAAGAATGACAAGTTGTTGTCTATGCTAAAGAGAAGACCAAGGTCAAATGGTACCTATATTGACTAAATTGAGTCAAGATCAAATAGTTGTATAAACTAAAAGTAGGTCAAGGTGAGTGTTTGACAAGTTGAACCATGCTCTGATAGGTACTCAAGTCAATGACACATTTTTCTTATATAAACCGCAACGAGATGTGTGGAGGTCAGTCAGTTAGCAACTTGTAATTGTTAAACATGGAATTAGCAGCGTTAAACCAAAGAAAACCCTTTAAAAATGTGTGTTACCTCGAGATTCTGTAGGTAGCAGACCGCGAAAATTTTATTATTGCAACAAACACGGCGAAGAAAAGTGAATTAATGTGGTTTAACATATCTTATTACATATTAAGTCGTAATTTGATAATGTTTTCTGGATATTTTATTTTCTGTATTTTACGTAATTTATATTTGAGTAAGGGTTAAAAAACACATGTTGGGATAGAAACAGATGTTCGCTCGAACTGCCTTTATTGAGGTAGTGTAATAATCTTTGAAAGTCGCTGTATGCACATTCTTGTGGAAAAGACTTCGCAAATGTAATAACAAATTGTGTCGGTACAGACCGCGATCTAAAGATATCTTTATGGGTATGTCGAAGCTTGAGACTTAATGTAACGTTTGTTACTGACGAATGCATATTTTTAAGATGTCGTTCAATAATTAATATAAACTGTTCCAACGTAATAATTTTTTGTTTTTTTATTACTTCTGGAAAATGGGGGTTGATTGCGACAGTAAAGATAGTTAGTTTGAAATCGAAGGGAAAGGGCAGTTGCTGTTGAAATTTTGATTGAGCCGGACGCTTTCATTTGTTTTAATTAGAAACTCCCGTTGTACATTGTTCGGTCTATAAATATTTTGTTGTGTACCTTTAAGCAAAACTAAAACGCTAATTCGTTCGTGTCTTTCTGTGCATGTTCTAATGCAAATTTTATCCAAAAATTAATCTGTAATTAATCGTCGCGGGGCCGAGTTTCAAACAGTCTATCTTAACTCTTCGTGTTGGTGGTAAAGTATTTAACTAGAATATATTCAAGTGTCAGTAAGTATTTTTATATAAATTAAGGTTGGCAGCAAATAATTCTACAAGCCTGTATAACATATTAAAAACCAGACATTGCTTGCAAAAGTATCTCATTGGCACGCGGGCCCATTAAGCTGAAATCTGATAAGCAAAAGACAGTACAGGGCTCCCTCACTCTTATATTTGTGTGAATTAGCATTGTTGTTTGTCGTTTATATTCATATTTTTGTAAAGGTGGGGCTGGAGAACAGGTACAGGATAATCCTTGGTCACTAATTGTAATGGGCAATTGCCAAGTGGTTACATACTCCCGGTTCCAGATGACCAATAAACACATCGATTTTTATCTTTATTGTTTTTATTATTGTATAGATGAATGTGTAACCTGAGAAAAAAATGTATTTTTCTAACGCACTTAAACTTGTACATTGGTCACGATGTTATGCTTTATTTGCAGCTTACCTTGTAAGGCTTTGTTTTAATTTTTTTTTTGTCACTTTGTTAAGTAAAATTGTTTGCCTGCGAACTAATTTTTCTTTATATGTAATTTATTGTAATTTGACGTATGTATTTTGTGCTTTAGTAATCACTAAACAATTGTGTACGTGTAAATTCCTTGTCGATTTTGTTTTGTCTTTGCCTTTACTTTATTATCACCTGTGCAATTTTGCTGTTGTTGTATTTTATATGTACCTTAATTTGCGTTATTGTTTTATGTGCTTATTCACTTAAAGACCGGCATAATTGGTTTTAAAGGGCCACATGTTTGGTATCATGATTTATATTCTGATTATTTATGACACAATTGTGAGTGACTACATGTGTTTTTTTTTATTGTATTTATATGTAACTAAACTACTTCTTATTTATTTTTCGCTTAATGTTATAATTTTGTACGCGCTTTAACCTCATTTAATGATTTTTTGGTATATATTTAACCCTTTCATTGTTTTGTTGTGTTATTTGATTTATTAATGTATTTGTACAATTATTTATCTATGAATAAAGTGGATTTTATTGGTGGTTCTTTCCCACAATCGTACATTAGCGGGATGAACCACCATTGCGCAAAGCTCGGTAATTTTAGTTTGAGTAGTTTCATTTTTTTACCTGCCCCACCTCATCCAGCCTATCTAATTCAAGTAGCACAACGTACCTACCACTAGACGGCCAATTCGTTTGATCATATTTGAGGTTTGCGAGTAATTAAATATCAGACTTGTAAATAAATTCTAATGTTTTAATTATTGCAAGGAAAGCCAAACTAAGGCAAGCAATTAGTTTGACTAGTAGTAACATTATTGTCAGTAAAGTTAAGATAAATCACTTAACGATTGTTTTGTTCTTGAATTTTATTATTGCAAATAACTTCAAATTGCACTTTTCAAGATAGGGTACCTGGGGGACACTATACCTCGAGATATCGCAAAGTATAAAATGATGAACATGGCTGTACTTAATACTAAGTATGGTGAACGTATGGTGATGGAACAACTGATTTAAAGGTGTATTACATCCGCGATTTTCTGACGGTTTCAAAGAAGAAACTCGAATTGAAGAATTGAAAACGTTATTCAACATGAAGGTTGTGTTCATAGGTAGTTTAGGTGTAGCCGGAAAAACAACGAACATGATAATTTGTTTTTAATAGTAGTGCTACAACCCCACCATATGTAAATTACGCATGCGTTAACTAGAATATTTTCTTAAGCAGTGTTAGTCGTAGTGCAATTGCGAGAAAGTAAAGTCGTTATCTAATTGTAAGCAAACAGCAATAAAATCATTCATGGAATGATCCAAACTCAGAAGTTTACTGTTATATATGGATACCCTACATCGTGGCAGTAAGAATATGAATAATAGTTTAATATTGTGCTGTTGGTGCGGTCAAAATAGTGATGGCAGTAGTAGTAAATTAAATAAAATTTAAGTAAAATTAAAATCAATAGAAACAAGATAAAGGTTATTCTTCTAACACTGACTGGTCATCGTTTCAACATAAGTATGATTTATCGGAAGTGTATAAACAAGCAGCTAATGAATACTTAATCTATTGTTTGTTATAAACTATCTACTGATGCTAATCATGCAAAGCATATGGAAATTGGATACAGTACACACCTAAGCTTGCACCATCAGTGGGTGTGGGGTGTGGCAACAGTGATTAAAGCAATAATGTGGTGTTAGACCTCAATGAAAGGAATGAACTTCTAAGATGGAATTTATATGTAGAATTGCAATTTTTCCGATCCCAAGAGATTGAAAGTAAAATTGATTGATCATATGTAAACGAAGAAGATATAATCTATGATCAACATTATGAATCTCTATTTAGCGATCTTGGTATTTATTACAAATGGGAATTTATTAAAGGATATGACAGAATGTTGAAAGCTGTTACGATAGAAAACTACAACTGCTGCTCTTGCACATTGAATGCTCATCGTGTAGAAGAACAATTCAATTCAAAGGATATAATAAGCTATGTATTGGAATTTCTGGAATCTGACAATCTGGTGTGTTTCTATGAAAAGTTCATAAATTTTGAGTTTTGATTTCTCACCACCAAAGATGAGTGACCTTTAACTATATATATATATATATATATATATATATATATATATATATATATATATATATATATATATATATATATATATTGAATATTGAATAAGCTGAATATCATAGAGAGGTACAAGCTCGGATTAAAGGTGGCATTAAATATAAATTGTATCAATCAACGTAAGATGTGTAAAGTACATGTTAAAGATATGAAATCAGAAGAAATTTTTACAAGATTCACAATGTGAAATTAAACAGAGGTTATGTTTTAAACTTACTTAACAGTGCAATTAGGAAGTGTTGCAACTTAACGTAACATTACAGATGTCATTTAAGCTTAAAAGTTGTTAAACCAGGTTAAGATGATTTTTAACGCAGTGCTTACGATAGAATTTATTAATATGAACCATAAAAGTGTTTGAAACTGATGAATTCATGTGTAATTTGGGTCAAGGAATCCATTTCTGTTTGTAGTTTTCCTGTTGGAATTAGAATAAATTAGTTATAAGTAAATTTATGTATGAAAATTTGCGTATTTGTCATAATTTAGATAGAATAAAATTTTTTAAAGGAAATATGTCATGTGAGGTGCGTATGGAAAGGGGATTTTGCATAGAATTCAATAATGATTATATTTTTAAGATCTGTATACGTATTTGTCATAATTTAGATAGAATGAAAATTTTTAAAGGAAATATGTAATGTGAGGTGCGTATGGAAAGGAGATTTTGCATAGAATTCAAAAATGATTATATTTTTAAGATCTATATACGTATAAGTTATCAGTAAAAATAGTAATTTGTAAATTTCTGAAAAATGGTTAACCAATGAAAATTCTTATGTTTGTATTGGCAATATTTGCTAAGGTGATGGGTTGTTTTTCAGAAGCTATATAAGGAAGTAATAGAAATTATATCTTATCTTGTAACTTTCCAAAGTGTGAACATGTCACTCGATGTGTACATGATTGAAAATTTAACATCGTTCATGTGGTTCGTATAATCTTAAAAATTTTATATTATTAAACAAATGATAAAATTTGTAATAAAAATAAAGTTAATGTAATTATTATTCCGGGTGATATGTATTGTTGTATAAGTGAATCAAAATCGTGATATTTCAATTATTTCGTTAAAATTAAAATTTATTTTAACCGAATTGCCTTTATATTATTATTCTAATTGAAATTAAAGTTTAAAAGTGCCAGTAATACTAATTTGAATGCTGATAAAAGTTGTGGTATTGTCGAATACAAAGACCTGAAAGTAAATTATTATATTTATAAATATAATAAATAAATTTAAGTGCTTATTCAAGTGACAAAGCAGATATTTATGTATATTGGTGCTGTATAGACCTTCCACCGATGGAGCAAACATTGATGCAGCATATACACTACTTGCTGATGCTGTAGATCTTCCTGGATCAATAATATTGGAATTCGAATTGCATCTGAATTGGAAATTTATTTGAAGGTTACGTTGAATTGTATTTTATTTATGTGTATTTATGTAAAAAATACGAGTGAATTATACACTAGTCTGGAAATACTACAACCATTTATTGATTTTATATTGATTAAATATTATTCAAAAATTATATTATTAGTATTTTTTAGGTTATGACGTTACACGTACGCATATATTAAGGTCAACCAAATTCACATGCGCACAACGTAATATATTTTCAGATGATACAAGGTGTTTGAATAAAAGAAAAATGTATACAATTCCAGATTCAATTAAAATCACGATTGAAAGTATTGTACAGCAGAACCTTACATAAATGTTTAACGTTTTTCTTTTTATACTGAACGATATTGAACCCTATTCCCTAGAGATGCTAGTCGAGGCAAATTATTTTAATAAAATTAACAAAAATTATCATATTAAATTGATGATGGCACAACGTGCCCAAGTTCATTTAATTCAAATGTGGTAAAATTTTATAATAATTATTAAAAGTAAGGTACGGTACAATTTATATCAGTACATCTACTTTTGACTGTATAGATAAATGAACACTAATTTTATGTGTATAATTTCCACCTTAATTGTCTCTGTCGGACGTATACTTTAAACCAAAATCCAAGTTGACAAATATTGGTTTAAATACTAAATATTACAATAGGAAAAATTGTTACTGTTCTTAAAAATTTATAAAAGAACTTAAAACCTACTTAAAATTTACCACCTTTAACGTTTTAAATTTTAAGTAGGTTCTAAGTTCTTTTATAAATTCTTAACGGTAAATTTTCTTCCTATTGTAATATTCAGTAAACCAATGTTTGTCAACTTGGATTTTAGCTTAAGGTATACACCCGATGAAGGCATAGTAGTATCGAAACAATTGTCACAAGTTTAAAATAATATGGAAACTATACACATAAAATTAGTGTTCATTTATTTAAATAGTATAATGGATTTCTATCAAGTAGTAATATGACTGACGCAGTTCCTCTTTTTAACTTAATCATTAAGTTGTGATAAATTATTTAATAATTGTTATACGTCATTAAACAAATTTGAATTTTTTAGTTTATTTGATTTTCTGTTAAATTTTTTTATTTGAAATCTGCGATGTCTATAAGGTGATATACCATAACGTGATATACATACATAGATTGCTCTAATTAGAAACTTCAAGAATCGCATGTTAACAATAGTTTATTCTAGTTATTGTAAATTGGGCAGATAAGTTATTGTTAACACGTTCGCAGATATTAAGGGTTTTAAGGTGGTCCGCAGAATAACACATCTATAACTTTTAAACCCGTGATCCAAAATCAATTTTATGTGTACCTATGAGTTTCTTTTGAAAATAATAATTCTTTACGTGAAAAAAAAATACAAACATTTATAGTCTCAGCGTATAGAAAGAATTTATGTTCTAGGACAGCACGTTGTAACATATCTTATTAGAAAAATGGGTTAGTTAAGCGAAGTAATACAATTTTAACACAGTAAGAAGTATTTATTAAATGCTAAAATAGAAGTATGTAATTAACACAGTTAATACATTAACTTACGATGATTTTCAAATACTGAAATACAAATAATTGCCAAAGTTACAAATTCCTATGGAATATTTCGAACCATGGTGTCACGCTTGGTTAGTGCCTACATCTTAAAAAGGAAGAATTCTTGTAGTTTCCGTGGTAGCATTTGGCAATTATTCAATGGAGTGCTAGTGGCGCCCAAATTTTGTGCCTCTTGATTGTTTGCCATCCGTTTTTTACTTTCATGCATTGGCCCATGTTCTACAGTTAGCCTTCCATCATTGATATTTTCTGGAATATCGAAAATCTAATAGTGTAAGTGTAGTTTTGTTTTATTTCATAATAGAATAATGGACTAGTGCTTTTTTATACCGGTGTATACCTTTCCTGGGCGAGTCGTCTGATCATTTCTATTCAGGCCGGACTTATGTTGGTTACAATAAACAGCTTCTGCAGGTTTACTTGTATACTTTGATTAATACCGGATGGTATTAGTAGTCAGACAAAGGACTTCCATTTTTTCCTTTTATTTTGACATGTAAACTTTTCCATTCTGCTCCATTTATCTTGAATTATGCCTCCTATTCTTCCTATGAGTCACTGTGGTATGTTAGTAGTTTTCATTTCCAGCTCACGCTGTTATAGAAGTTTTCCATGAACAGGTAATGCGTTTTGTCTAGATAGATTCAGTCCAAAACATGCGAATCCAATTATGATACACCTTCAGCTATGGCACATTCTCCATCGTTAATCCGAATATTTAACAGGTTGTGCGTAACTCATGGAGTTTAATGCTATATCTAGCACGTTTTCTTTCTCGGATGAGCAACAACGATTCATCTGGTAACAAGTTCTCGAGTGGGTTGTAAGCCTTTTAGAAATTAGGTAACAAGATACTTCATCTTCTTGAGAGTGTGAGTTTCGACAACATTTTGACCATAACTGCAGCTAAAACAACGCAATAGCTGTTAAAGTCTTCTTCTAGTTATGCTATGGTAAAAAACTGGATGATAATATAAGGACAATATTTTTCTCGGGGTGGGAAATTTTATTTGCCCCTGCAGGATGCGTAGCCCCAAAAATTCTTTAAGCTCACTTACATCGATTAACTTTATATTAGTTGTTCCGAAATTCTTAGCATGAGAACGGCACGCGTTTTGGAGAGATTGTACTCGATGATTCACAGATTCAAGAATCTGTCGTTCCAGAAAAGAATGAAAAACTGTAAGCTATTAACCTGTGGTCCAATTCATACAAGGAATGTCCGGGAAATCATAACATTACTCATTATCACTATATGGATTATGAACAGGACATTCTGGATCCCCAGCCTCCATATTTGATACTAGACCATAGGGGCATTAGTAATTTCATTCTCCGAAGCAAAGATTTGTTTGTTGATGCTGAAAAATTTGAATCACTGCTGAAAGGCTGCTCTGCACTCTCTGCTTCGCGCGGAACTTACTTCATTCATTAATTGATGGGGTCTTGCTTCATCATTTGAATCCATATTCTAAAAACAAAGTCATAAAACTATTAACAAGTCAAAATAACAATTATTACCCTCACCAGTAACCCTAACAAAAGAATATAAATTTAGAGAAACTTAACTTCACATCAGATGTTTAGTTTTATTTTTGGCTGTGTTAGCGTTACGGTACGGAACCCATATTCTGTTATGGTATAAGATTTTTCCGTGTAGTTCCACTTAATAAAACTAAAAAAAAGAACAAGCGTAACACGCCTACCCGGTTTCCACACACTTTATAAACCACAATTTCCCACACAAAAAAAGATATAAAAAAAGTCATGCATCCAGCCGGATTTGAACGCAGGACCCCCAATCCATAGGCAGTCCTCCTATTACCTACACCTAAAGAAATTTATAGAAGGACGAACATGTCTTAATACATCACATTCAGTTCGTCGGGCATGAGCGTGAATTTCATTTTGACACAAACGGTGGGGGATGTCCGACGTATTTTTTTACTTGTACGTATATGTTCGCTACGTTGAAATACTCACGCACAGTCGCACATTGCGCGTTGATGTATTAAGACATGTACGCCCGTGTGTGCTCCCCTTATAGAAACAACCTCATATCAAACATTTTAGTTTTTTTTACAAATTTTTCACAAAAAATAAGGCACATAATAATTTCGGACGTTTTAAGTATTCTACGTTCTAAAACCAACCACATAATTTACCTAAAATAGAAATTTATAAAAATTCTAAAATTATTATTATAAGTTTTTGTTATGAACGAATAAGTTCAAAAGTAAATATGCAATTAAAAATTATTATTATTATTTTTAAATATATAAATAAAAAGTTTACCTCGAGTAGGGTTTGAATCTACGACATCTATTTTGCTAGAGTAGCGCCATAAGCAAGTGAGCTAACGAGATACAAGCCCCCGTACTTGTAAATTTTGTCTTTATGTATGTAGAATATAATTTAAATTCTAAATATAATGAGATTGTGAGCTTGCAATATCGCAAAGATTAACACAAACCAAAGCAACTTGACTAATGTTAAATTATTAAAAGTTTTTGGTATGAACGAATAAGTTCAAAAGTAATATGTAATTAAAAATTATTATTCATTTTATTAAATACATAAATAAAAAGTTTACCTCCCGTAGGATTTGAACCTACGACATTGCTAGAGTAGCACTCTAACCAACTGATCTGTGGAGATACAGTTCTCAATCGATGTAAACTTTGTCTTTATGTATGTAGAAGTGGTGCAAATTCTAAATCTTGCATCTCTATAGCTCAGTTGGTTAGAGCACTACTCTAACAAAGTAGATGTCGTAGGTTCAAATCCTACTCGAGGTAAACTTTTTATTTATGTATTTAGTAAAATTAATAATAATTTTTATTCTAAAATGTTTCGGGTTTATTTTTACCATTTTTTTTTACCAAAAAGACGACTCATAACAACCTTGAAGGTTTTAAAATCTACGTTGTAAACCAAGCACATACTTAACAGAAATTTATAGAAAATAACCTCTTATTTTAGTTTTTGTGAATGATGTTTACATCATCGACGTTTAATCCTTATTTAAAATGTTTAGAGGGACAGTTTACAAAAGAATATTATTTTTTATGTGGCAGTATAAACCACCAACACGAAAAATCATTGAAAATGCGACATATCTTCGCGAAACTGGAACAACTTATATTAATATAAAACTGATTGCGGTGAATATAGCAATTCGCGAGAAAAGCGAAATCACAATTATCTTACTTATTTTATTTATTCATCAATGTGGACAATAATGCTCAAATTGCTAAAGAAATGAAGTGTATTAATATTAAGTAATCTTTAATTGATTGAATTGTGAAAAAAAAGGTATTCTCATTATTATATTTGCATTTCTAAATCAAACATTTTGTGCTGTACATTCTATTAATTGAGCAATTTATTTTCAATATACTCGTAGTATTCTGGATTCTGGAAATTATTTTTCACTGATAAGAAAGTTACGTGATTTCAGCAATGCAAACGAAATTGCATAACTGTTCGTAAAAAGTCATCCTATCTTTGTTTAGGAGACTACGTACTGGGCAACATTGATCCTTTTAAACATTTTTTATTAATACATATTCTCTATTCGGGTAGGATACAAACCTAACTATTATGGGCCTATTCTTGGTATAGCTTTCCATATCTGTAACATCTGCCCTCGATTGTTGTGCCAAAAATGCCTCAAATGGTTTCGTTATTTTAGTAACTTGATTTTTATATTAAACCATCGCTTCATTTGTAATTAATTTTATTTAATTACAGATTTTATTTAGCCAAAGTTACGGAGATAATCAAAAATCGTAATGATTACTGTCAGCTTGGGGATTATATGTTTCGTAGTTCTATTAGAAAGGTCAACATTGGAACCAGAGTGCATAATAAACAATACAAATATATGGGAACTTGACTCAATCAGATGAACGTGCAGTAGCTGAACATACTATAAACAATTTCTGTCGAAGCAAAAGGTGAAGCATACTCGATATGAGCAAAAATTTAAAACGGCCAAATAACAAATGTGTAAGTTTGCAAAGTTTGTGGGTAAGAAAGAAATCCCTTGTGAAAATTTATATTATTTCCACTTCAAAAGGAAATAATGTGGCGTTTACTTTTTGTTTTTAGGTTGTAGTACGCCACCAGTCTTTACAAATTTGAGAAACCTACAGCCATTTTTGGAATTACTTTGTCTATATTTCTACAATAAATTGTTTGAGATAGAATCTTCTCTTGTGGTGCCTAATTGCTAATTTGGTATATAAAATGAAGTGAAGATTTAAGCTAATTAGCAAACTATTTCGAGAGTACAAACAGATATTTGTTTTTTTAGTAGTTTGTCGGTTTTTAGGTAACTTAAATATTTCGCTCTTACATTATAAAGTAGTCCTTTTTCATTGCGGTGGTCGTCATAATTTAAAGCTTGATATTAAGATTATCTTAGGGTATATGGAGCTTTTTCAACTCCCTTGTAAGGTCGTTCAGTCGTAGGAAAGTTGGGAGACGTTATCAGACCATCGGTCATCGGTTGGATGTTGACGTGTTGAATGGTTAGTTGATTGTGGGACCTGCTATCTAGTTTGTGTATTGTACGTTGTGTTTTTCTTTCGCAGGAGGTGAATGATCCTAGTTGGTTTTCAGAGTTGAAACACAGCGGTCGAATGTAGGTCCGGTGCATATTTTGTACGTGTATTGCAGTATTTTGGGATAACAATCTATGGCTTTTCATTTTTATTTTCAATAAAGATGCGCGGTTGCGTGTATTACTTAAATCGTTTCTAGTGTCGGGTTACGAGTTACCGGTGTAGGGTTCTGGAGAATATGACGCTGTAACTGTTGTCCACGTAAAGTCAAGTTAATGTTGTTGGAGGTTTGTCTACTGCGATTTGATAACTTAGTGTGCCGGAATTGTATAGTTCGCCTTTTGCTGAGACTGATTGTTAATCTCCAACCATTGGCCAGTACGAAAATTGCTGTGTGATTACTCTATTTTCTTTATCCCTCCTCCTATTGCCCGTTCAAAGAGCGGTTCGTCGAAAAAATGGGCTCTACATAGGTTCGGGTTGGTACCTAATGGTCTATCGTAAATGAAAGTGGTGTATAGAATTGATGCAATCCGAACGACGCGGTACGCCTGTAGATGGAGAAAACGTTGGCAAGTGGAAGTACCTACTCGTACATTCACACATCTGCTTATTAGATATGAAAGAAAAAAAGCGGACGATACCAGTCGGAAAATCCAACTGTCGTATCTTGTGTATAATTTCGATATGCCAAACACTGTTGAAAGTTTGTTTTATGTCTAGGAATACTTCAACAGCAATGGTGGTTAAATGCTTTGGATTAGTCTGTGTAAAGTTTTACAAGAGGATTGTGACACGAACGATTCTGTCTGCAGCCGAATCCTGTTTGATAGTTTCTTTATTCCAATCTCCTTTAGTGAGTCTGATGGTTTCCAACCTGATAATTGCAATAAATTTGTTACAATCAGTTTTGGATATGTGGTCTGAGGTTTTCGGGAATTCGCGTTGTATCTATCCTGTTTCCTTAATTTAGAGCGAGGCGAGGAGGAAGTGGTTTTAAGGTATAGCGTCGGAAATGAGGTGGGTCAAGTCATATGCGGCTCGGTCTGCGGTGTGTAGTGTTAATGGTAGGTCTGTAAGATTTTTTCTTAAGTTCATCTAACACATTCAATTCTCTGCGTATAATTGCAGTTTGCATTGGAGAACCTGGGAATATAATAACCAACAGAGGAAGGTGATCAGATGTGAAAGAATGTGGGCGTATTAACTAGAAAATGAATGGAGGATATTTCAATTTCTGAGAACAGGTAAGCTATGAAGTTTTCGGTGACTATGCGCACGTTAGGGTTGCCTATTGTCTCACCGATGAAAGTGTGTTTAGCTGTACTTCCTAAAACTGCCTTGCAAATATTAGATATGCAGTCCAATAATTGAGTGGAGAGGATGTTATGACCCAGAAAGTTGTGATAGCAGAATACTATTATAGGAAAAGCAAACCGCGTTAGTTACAGAGTCAACGTTCGATGGTATGGTATAGGGAGCGGCATGGTATCGGTTATGTATTAGGACTGCGGTTCCTCGTATTCGTCTGTTGGGGTTGTGGTGTAGGTAGGTGTTGTGGTTCGTTATGTTAAGGGTGCCTCGGCATTCAAGTTTGGTTATGGCGAGCATTTGTATTTGGTCTGTGTTAAGTAAAACATCCGCATTGACTGTTATTTACATTTCAGAGAGAGGTTATGGGAGTGATTACTCAGGTTGGTTGATGAGGGTGCTTAAACCGACTTCTCTACCGCTTCAAGCACAGTATAGTTGTCTGTCTAAAAACCCTCTTGGTATATACCATTCTTTTCAATCTCACGTCTATCAGGGAAAATTCTGAACAGAGGATATGTTGGGGCTCTCAGTGTTGATTCTCAGGAAGCGTTCGGAGTGTTCGTCGTGGGGATTTGAGAAGGTGGTGGATGTTGTTTCAGACTTAGGAAGGAAGGCATATCCTGTCTTTAATCACATTCAAAAATGTAAATAGGATGGGAGACGCCGCAGTTATTACACTTTGGTGAGGTTAAGTTAGGAGTTGGGTTTTGTGGTTTCCACAACTATTGCTAAGTGTCCCACCTGGATACAGGTGGAACAGTATTTTGGGATGGGGCTAGGTGTGTAAGGAAGCTCACACTGATAGCGTCTGACAAATTTTCAAATATTACTGTGCATCAGAAATCGATGTTGCGGGATAACTTTTTCATGTCATGGGATCTGTGCGAATGTTATTATTGTTCATCTAGTGAATTTATTATAGTTCTTGTGTGTAAGAATAAGGTATTTATTGTGCTGCTACGTAATGCACTTTGCATATTGTTTACTTGGTAACCTGGCGAAATCCCAAGCCTTGGAAATGGTTAATTATTATTTTACAATTGCTTCATTCTCCACCGTCCCTTATTTAGACATTTCTTGTCTGCTGTATACCTAATTATCGTATCGATTTATATTCTTTTTTTAGTTATGATAATATTTGAAGGTCATAGATTATGTACAGAATTTGGAAGCAGCAATGGGTTAGTTTTGTTACGTATTTCAATAATTCAGGTGGTAAAAAATATATAATTCTGGTGGTTATAAAATAAGTATTTCCTCTCTTTAAAACATTTTCCGTCCAGAGGAACAATTTTCTAATACGAGGGTCACTGCTAAAATTCGTGAAAGATGTAAAAAATGCACAGATTAAGCTATGTAAAAAATTTTATTGTTTTTCAAAATACTCTCCCTTAAGAGCTATACACTTTTGCATTTGGTAAAACCAATTTTCAAAATATTTTTGCCACTGTACCTCTAAAACAGGTACTTTAAAAGCTTCAGCGGCCTCTTCAGGTGATGAAAAACGCCTACTACGCATTTTATTTTTGATGTTTTTGAAAAAAAAAAGTTATTGGGAGACAGATCAGGCCTGTATGGGAAATGAGTCATTATTTTGATATTTTGAATAGTCAAAAATTCTGTATGCCCACTCGAATTGTCATGATGCAGTTATTCTTATTTATATCGTTGTTTCTAATTTCAAAGATCACGTGAGGGAGACAAATTGAAGTATACCAATCATCAGTAACTGTTCTTCGATCCTTCGATGCAACGGTTGCAACATGACCGGTTTGTCCGAAAAAACAAGCAAACATTTTCTTTGAAACCCTTCGCGAGCACGCCACGTTAGGAAACCAGACCATAAAAACCAGTTATGTTCACAATGTTCACAACATTCTATCCACGATTGAATACTTAAAATGAATTATAATATCGATTCTTGTCAAAAGAAACACATTTATCATTTATGACAGAAGGAATTGGTGCGTTACCATAAAAACGAGTACAAACGCAGGCATATAAAACTGATAATTCATTTGACGTTTTGGTTTAGTTAGTTTTAAACGCAGTAACTGAGATATTTCCAGAAATAAGATAAATGAAGTTAGGGAATTAGTAACTATTGCTTAATAAACTGCGTAATGTTACTTACAAAATGGTTATTTATATATCAAACGCGTTAATAATTTTTTCAGAAATATTTTGTACTTATCAATAGGAATACAGCTTTGCGTTTACATCTAATTTAATATGTTTTTGTGTTTTAAAACAGATTTCAATATTTTAACGATTTTTAAAGCATTAAAAAAGAACAAAAAAATACGGTTGTCTATATGAAGGTGTATATTAAAAAATATTGGATTTGTTAAAATGGTAGAATGTCAACGCTTGCCCACAAGCAGTAAAGTTGACAAAATGTTTTAGCACATTCTTTTTCCCTGCTCATGTCAATCAATTCAACGTATAATTAGCTTTAAAGTGAACAACATGTGACATCTGTTTATTATATCAACGAATCAGTTATGTAGGTAATGACGCCAATAAATTATGAGATATTTTTATATGGCTTATAAATCCTGTAATTTAGAACCAGATGGAAGGCAGCCAACAAAGGTTTACTAACAGGGCGATCGATTATAAATTGTCTAGCAAACTTGGTGTACATATGGGTATGATAGCTTAATTGTTTTTCATTAAACATAAATATATATTTCAGAAAATATTGCTCCTGCGTATGAGACACATTCGTTACGAATTGGGCCAAAGAGTTTCTAATTTTTTATTTTATGCCAGAAGTATGATAAATTAACAATTACATACAGTATAACTACTATAACGGGAAATAAATAACTAGACGTGCAATTTTATTTGTAATCAATCCATTACAATTCAAAATAAATTTTTTCATGTTTTGTATGCTTGTACATTAAGAATATTTTCTTTTGTGGTTACACTAATTTTTGAAATGACTACCAGCTACCACTATCTGATTTTACATTTAATGCTTTGCAAGCTTGAACCGAGCAGACAGATAACGACATATTAGTAAATAAACGAGTAAGGTGACTTGGGGTTGGTGTAATAACGGGGTAAATGTAATAATCAATCCTAAATGTGTTAGAAATCCTCAAAAAGCGTAGGCAACTTCATATACACTCTGACTCGCATATTTCTGAACATTCTCGAACTTGATACTCTGTTATGTGCAATAAAAACTGTTGAATGTCTTCAATCAGCTGGTATTATCGGTATAAGTGCTGCAGAAGGTTCTTCTTCTGTGTATAATTCAAGTAAAAATCAAGATCTGTATGCGGTTATTGTAGTGCTGTAATGAAAATATGATTATATTTCATCTAGCTAATATTAGATTTTCATCTCTTTTGTTATTTTATTTCTACATGCATATTGCGCACTTACCCTTTACACAATCAGTTGCGGGGAAAATGCGTTATGTCACACTTACACCTTGGGTAATTAGATATCACACTTGCCCCATATGTGTTGCAGTTAACGTCCCATTTAGCACCATATACAGCCATATAAAAGTCTATGCGGGGTTAAAGTTCAACTAAAGGTCGTACAACTGCTCTTAAGTCAGAATATCTTAAACCTGTGGTAGGACTTACAACTCTATAAAAATGGGGTTTTGAGTAGACCCGCAATGAGACCTTAGAATTGGTTTAAAAATATGTCGAGGAAAATAACATTAAAACTACATTCAAGAATAACATGCCAGGTCATGATTGTTTCCTAAACTTTAAAAATGGCATAAGCTTAGCTTGAAAGTTTCATAAGCTGTCGAATTTTCTCGGAAAGAAGCCACAGATACGTATGTTATATTTTGGCGTACTAAAAAGCTAAATTTAAGAGGTAAACCACAGCAAGTGTGGAATGTCGATGAGAGTTCATTTTGAATTGATCCGTCGAAGTCTATCATGCTGGGATTAAAAGGTGTTGCTTGTGCTACAACTGTAAGGTCACCTAGTAGATAAAGGCAAAAGCCAAAATCTGGGACCAATGGAGGGCACCCTGAGGACAAAGATTCCCAAGTACTGCCTATGCCGCCTGTAAGAAGGGATGGATGGAGCCTACAATTTTCTTGAATTTCTTCAAAAATATCTTGATCCCTTGTCACGACGGTCATAGTACCCATGCAAGCCCTTGGGTCATAGAAGCTATATTGCTTCGACCAATGCAGTTTCTATGAACCCGTAACAATCTTAAAGTGAGAGTAGAAGTTGGTGCGGTGGCAACGGCATCATGTTGTGCAAACGCACACAATGAAATTGTGAGCAGGGTATCTCTCAAATAGCCCATTACGCAAAATGGTTTTGGGAAGAGTGGTATAATCCCGTTTAATAGAAACGTTATTCCGGTTCTAAAAATTTTGACCGGAGGCCCTTAAACGTTGGGATCTCCACAACCAAACAGCGGAAATGGCAGGTTCTATTACTCATATAGTAGACGATTTTTCTACCACCGTCCCTGATGACGCAGTATCATTTGAGCCCCTTCTACTTTCCACGGTTAAACAAAAAAAGCCAGTCAAAATTCTTCCAAATAGTAGGGGAGATGCTGAGATAATAAGCCGTGAAATGGTCAGCATGAGATCTATTTCCTAATCCTCGAAAAAAGAAGGTGAAAAAGATGTGTCACTTCGCGATTATGGTAGTTACGAGTTTTTAGAAAATGTAGTACTAAAAATTATAGAACATACTTCGTTTATAAATGTAAGATTTTTATACCGGTATTTTTATTTATTGAAATATGCAGGTGTTTCTGAAATATGCGACCAATAAGCTCCCCTCTACGCAGAGTAGATTTTTTACAAAGTCTAACCAGCTCCGTGAGAAATGACATCAAACTTAAATAAGAAATTTTAAAAATGTACGTTTTATCGTTCTCGCACATGCGCACACTATTCACAAAATCTAATCTGCTCCATGAAAAGTGAGATCAAGCTTAAATAGGAAATTTTTAGTGTATACTTACGTTTTATCGTTCTGGAGCTATTGTGCACACACGCACACGTACACACGCATGTTGATACGCACACACACGAGCACACATACGGACACAGTCGCACACACAAGTATACGACATAGACACACACGCACACTCATGCATATACTCACCCACACTCAATTATTTCATCCCACAACACATTTTTGATTTCTTGTTTGACTTGTGGTAGCAGTTTAAAGGTGTTGGATAATTGTTTACCTTAAAACTTTCTGTCTTAACAACCTCTAACTTTGCTTTTTATATTGCTATTTATTCTTGGTTCGCAATTAATTAACTTAATATTGTTATTTAATATTACATTTATTCTTTGGTCGTGCTTCAGGTTGATTTATCTTCAGTTAAATCTTTGATGAAATGGTTCGTTACCATCCTAACCTCTTGAGTAATCTTTTTTCGATTTACTAAGGAAACATTCCTATTATCTTGACTGGTCTTCAGAGGCTCGATAATCATGACTTTATTAATTCCTTGGTAGACCTCTTTTGGATCCTTCACCAAGGTTATATTATTAACCATTTTACTATTCACATATTTATAATTAAACATTTCAACCATTTCATATTTAACTTTTATACATTTCATTCCGTCTGTTACAATACCTATCTGTGTTATGACGTCATATCCTAACACGAAATCTAAGTTAATCTTTGACACAACAAAGTATCTTACCATGTACTTCGTTTTTCCTATTTTTATATTTAGATTAACCGAATAGTCAATAGTAACCATTGTCTTCTTCGTTGCTGATAACAAATCTATTTAATTAACTTTAAAGATACTTTTATCCAATTACTACTGATATTGGATAATTATTTTCTCATTTACCAACGAAACTTTGACAACGAAAGGTAAATTTCCTTCTAAACTTTCATTATCACCAACCTTTTCAAACATAAATTCTCTTGGATGTTCATAACTAGTGGCACCAAAAAATAACTATTTAACAAATTGACGTTTTTTTTTATTATCGGAATAAGGTTCCACATATACTTCAGCTATCACTGATAATTCTAGACTGGAATTTCTTCCTTCATTCTGATCAATCAGATCTGTATTAAATTGCCTTGACCGTTCTTTATCCATTCATATTTTCATAGTTATTATCCTGTATTAGACGATTATAATTGTGGTAACCCTCAGATACTTGTTTAATCTAATTATCGTAAGTTCTATTCGCATGCTGATATTCTGTATTCTGATGTCCTAAATTGTAGTCATTCCTATGCATTATTCTGTCTATTCTCAATAAATCTATTTCCACCCCATCTGTTACTCCTATTGTCAAACTAATGTCTATTTTTTTTGTCATAGCTGTGTTTAAATTTTTTTGTATGAAAACTTTCCCCTTTTACTGTCATATCATAATTTCTGACCACTTAAGAGAACCTTTTAATGTTTTAATATTTTGTGCAACTATAGCTCTGGTGATCTCATTTTCTAAATATCTTGGTAAGTGTTGAATTATTCCGTTTTCAGATAAACTTGGTGTTAAATGCTGTCATACTTCTCTTGTAATCCCTCTAATGATATCAAACTTTCCATTGGTTAAATCCATCCTTGATGAGAATGAGTCCAATATTGTTGAATAAAACATTTGGGAAATTCATTATAGTTTGAACAACTACATTATTCCAAACCTCTGTATTTCCTTTTAATGCAATATTTATAATTTGCATTCTCATTCTCTTTGCATGCACGTTTTCCATAACATCATCCAACTTCGTTAAGAAAATTATAGGATTTTCTTTGAACTTTGCCTCAAATTTTGGTATATCATTCTGAAATTTACCTAATCCCGATATAGCAACTGTAGATGGACCTTACTGTATGTTTTGAATTTTATTTTGCATGCATTTGAATTGTCGTCTGTTTTATATTCTCACCCTGTACATGGACTACACTCTTAACCTATCTATCTACATTCTCTTCTAATTGTACTATTTTATCTTACACACCTTCTTTTAACAATTCATTCTTCTCTTTTAGAATGCGTTCGATGTGATTTATTGTATTACCCATTCTTTATAACATCCTAAGGAACCCCAAATTAAAAATATAGGTATCAAATTTATAATCTGTAAGTTCCAAATTTATACAAACATTTCGCAATTATCTTGTGTTTACAATTTAACTCTTTTTTGCCCGAAATCCTTTTATTGTATAAACTAAAATTTTTAAGTTATTATAAGTGTTGTTATGTACGAATAAGTTCAAAAGTAAACATGTAATTAAAATTTATTATTAATTTTATTTAATACATAAATAAAAAGTTTACCTCGAGTAGGATTTGAACCTACGACCTGTACTTTGCTAGAGTACCGCGCTAACCAACTGCGCTATCGAGATTCAAGTCCTCCCAATCGATGCAAACTTTGTCTTTATGTATGTAGAACTGATGTAAATTCTAAATACTATTTTTAAATACTTTTTTATGCAAAATTGAAAATCCAAAGAATCAAACTCGAATTCAAAAATTATCGATCTCCAATTAGTCTAAACCAAATTCTGTTTTGCACTTTTTTTTATTATTATTACGGCAATGGATCCTCCACTATACTAATATCAATTTGGAATCACTCACTTTGATACGCTTTTAATAATAGGACAATGTAAGGCACATCCTACCTGCACCAATATGTATTATCATCTATCTTTTTCAAAAACAAAAACAGAAAACAACAAACCATCACCTAAGAACCTAAATTTGTTTTTATAAAACTTTTCCCCGTAATTTTGATATTTTAAAAATAAAAATTTTTATTCTTTTAAGCCAGAAGCGAATTTAGGTTATGTTCGAAAATAATAATTTAGGTTAGGTTTCTTTTATTAAAATTAACTTAGGTTAATCTTCTTTTGTCTAAGTCAAATTTACATGATTTAAAAAGTCAAATTTGCACCATCCACATATCTAAAAATGATAAATTTAAAAAGGTAAATTTACAAAGTTAAAATTTAGTACTCTAGGAACAATAAGATATCAAATTTTTCTCATTTCTTTTAATTCAAATATAAAAAAAAACAAAATTACACTTTGTAACCAAATTCCACACAAGTAACCTAAGAATGTCTTTGCTTTATATATATATATATATAATATATATATATATATATATATATATATATATATATATATATATATATATATATATATATATATATATATATATCTTTCATTTGTTATTATGCTTTCAATTTTGTTATCTTCTTGTTTAATTTCATTGTTTTAATAAAATAGAATTTGTGTAGTTTGAATTAAGTTCAAGTAGAAAATATTAATTAACAGGAAAATTGTCGATAATAGGTATAGGTAATGTTATAGCCAAACGATACATAACTAAATGCTGCATCTATTCATACAATAATATACAGGGTGTCACATTTGAATTAACAAAGTTTTTCAACTTTGAAAATTGTTTAATGGTTCATCAAATTTTGAACACCATGTATGCAATAAATCAATTGTCAATGAGTATTTCAAAAGTATAGTTCTTATGCTTCTGTCTATTCCAGAAGTACTTTCCATCAGTCAAAAATAAGTAAGACAAGCAGTGTTGAAAATAGGGTTACATCTTTCAAAATTTTTGAAAAAATCAAGATATCTAAGAAACAGTCGAAAAAAGGTATAGGAAACCCTTATAAGACTTATCCTAAAATTTTGTCAAGAATCCAAAAATAAAATAATATACAGGGTGTTCCATTTAAAATAAGGAAGTTAGTGGCGACTTCCGGTATAACCGGAAGTAACATGACCTTGAAAGTATTTTAGAATGAAAGAGAATCTTAAATAACCCTTAAGTCCAAAAATTCAGATTTCTAAATTGTTTCTAACCACATAAACTTCTAACGAGTGCCTACCGTGGAAAACCCTGTATATATATATATATATATATATATATATATATATATATATATATATATATATATGACACTGGTACAATGTGAGTAGGATTGCACTCCCTATAACAATGAACGTACTACGCGCAATCTGAAATAGTATGGGTTTAACGACTCATGAAATAAAAAATTATTTTTATTTATGGTAGGGTGCAAAACATTCTACACACAAGGTTACATCACATTTTGAACAAAAAGTCAAAGTATTTTTCTGGCAATTTGGAAATTGGCATCTACGCTGTTTTCCCTCCGTCTTATCCAATGGCTGTTTCCATCATACCGAACATCAGGCTCTACGCCATGCATGTTGTGTTTCCGATGGCTAGAATGGCCTTGTTTTAAATAAAATGGAGCAACACTTCTTTGGAAATCTAAACAAAATAAAGAACCTGGCCCGTGCATTTTTCTGTACAAAATCCATGCATTTGTTATGGACATATCGATCATTCTTGTAATTAACGACCAGTACCATTTTTTGCCTATAATCCTAATAGAATATTTGCCAACTATCCAGTCATGATGATCAATAAGTCCCATATATTGATTGTACATTTTGATAACATTTGGTTGGGGGACATGAATTTTTTGTTGTTTAGATTTACACCACCTTGAAGCATTACCTAGTGGTTCAATGGTTTGAAAATTTGTACCAATTGTGACACATTTGTTATCGTTCCATTTCAAGATTATAATTTCACTATTTGTGTCAAATCGATAATCAAATATGTCACGCTCTTTATTTGAAAGTTCTTTTTAATTTAAAAGTGGATATTTATCTGTTCTGTTTTCACGCATTGTTCCTGTAACAAGTAGGACAAGAAAAGTATGGATTATTGCAGTATATACATGTTGCATGAAATCCAATTGATTTTAGATGAATCAGTACGTCACGGTTTGTAAAAAAGTTATCAAAATATACGAAATGGTCATTAGTATTTTCAACGTTTACTAAAAGATCTGCAATAACTTGCGAACCTTGTAGTAAACCCTGAGTTGCATTTTTATCTTTGCCATTATAGCCAGAAAATTTGTAGTAATACCCATCTGAACTACATAGCGCCCATAATTTATGTACAAATCGAATTGGTTTTGCCTGTACAAATTGCTTCAAACGATTGTGCCCATAGTATTTCACAATCATTTCATCAATTGATAAATGAGTGGAGAGTGTACCCCATTGTTGAAATGCTTGGTTTATTTTATTTATTAGTGGTCGAATTTTATAGCACCTACAATGAAACACACATTGTTAGAATTCTGGTATTGTTATCCTACGTTATTTTATTTACGTATCAGTCAAATCAATTTCGCCGTTATTATAACAGTGAAAAACTGATTTCAATTTCAAGTATCAATTTCGAGACATTGCATCCGCTACAAGTTGTATTTATTCTGTACTCCAATATAGCTTTTCAGAAGGAATATGGTAACCAGAAAAAATTAAAAAACCAATAAACGTTTTTAATTCCTGAACAGCCACAGCAAAATCAGTAAAATTTTTTACAGATTTAGCATATCCTTCCGTTTCTTCTTGCAATAAATTATAAACATCGTCGGAGAAAAATTTTTCAAACAATTGTACAGGAGATAAATAATGTATTTCAGCACTAATAATTTTAATTTTCTCATGTTCAGACTGTGACTCTGTTAATGTGTTTGTATAGGATGGCTGAGATTTTTGCCGACGCGAAGTAATATTAGTTAATTTCTTTTTAACCGTACTTATTGAAGAGCTTTTATCGGGTTTCTTACGAGTACATTGCGTATCAGGATTGTCCCACACTATTCTGAAGGTCTAAGCATTGATTATATACTTCGTATTATATAATCAATGGTCTAAGCCAAAACATTAGCAATCTGCGATGTACTAGAGCATCGTTTATATAAAACACCTCAGCTTACTGCTACGTTTACTGCAAGTGACGCAGTCGATTTTAGATTTTGATACTTTCATATTACATTTATTGCAGATGATTTTCTAAATTCAATAAATCCAGATTCATACAGAAACATGTTCTAAGAGATTTTTATGAAAAAAGGTTTGCTTTAATTCCAGTAATATTGATGAATATATATCATTGAAATGTCGTTGTAATCTAAATATTCTTTAGAGTGTCTGCATAATGTAGTGTGTTATTGTGCTTTAGAAAAGTATATCTATCTCTTGTCTCGTGTTTCCGTCAGTTACTGTCTGTTAGTTAAGTGAGGAGGACATTTCATTTTTAAAATTATTCTGCGATTTCAGTTAAATTTAAGATTGTGCTACATCATTCTTTGTATATAACATTAATATTCGTTTATTCATTTCTGTCATTTCTACTTTCGTCTTCAATTCCATTTGTTGAGTTTGTTTGTACGCGTTTTTCAATATTAAATTTCACATTTTTATTTTCGACTTTTCCATTAGATTTACAATTTGTTATTAATCTGATGTAATCTATGAAAGGTCGTTTCAACTTTTCAGATGTGTAGGAGATTAAAAAAATGTTGAAATTGCATGTTGTGGTCACTTTCGTAATTAAGACCTTATCATTATTGTCGTATCTTTATTTCTGAAGGTTAAAACTAGGATTTTCATATTGTGTAGGCCATTTCATTTAAATTCTGTAAAGGTAATGTGGGAGGTACTATTATTAGCAATTATTAACACATATTCACATTTTCCGTTGATTTTCATCTACGTTATTTTACTTTAAAGCCAATTTATGAATGTATTTCCACATAATCGATAAAATTAAAATTCCGATTAATAAATTTGTAATCTCAAACGCTTTCAGCCATAAAGTTTATTTCCGTAATAAGGTTAAAGCGTGTTCTGAATGAATTTTAATTAAAAAATATTTTACTCCACAAAAGTTAATATAAGCAAGTTCAGTTGCATTTAAATAAGTTTGGCTTTAACTTTAACATCAACATTGAAATATAGAAATACTCAAGGACAGTTAACTTATTAACTGTAAACATTACTAAAATAAGATGAATTAAGCTTGTTAAATTTACGAAAGATAAAGTACTCATTGCTACAGTGGAACGAAAATAAACACTTCAAGAGATGATCATTTCTCAAAGAAGTATTAGTAAAGTCTCACACAGTGTTGGCAACCAGTCTTGAACTAAAGTCATGAGGATTTAGCCTAGGAAATCGTGATAAATCGTGAAACGCGTCTATAGGCAACACCAACAACAGTATGTTGAGTTGCATAAGTATAATGCTGTTTTTTTAAACCAAATCATTGAGTAAAGAAGAACTTATTCAATGCTTAAATGCTTTATAACTCTAGAACTATTATAAAAAGGCAATAAATTAAATAAGCTGATGTATGCAATACAAAAACAGATACAAAGTGACTGTGATAATGCTAATCATGATAGCTAGAACAAAATAAAACATCTATGTGAATAATTACAGAGAATACGGTTATAGCTAATTGTTATAAAATATAAAAGTGAACATTTGATGTAAGAATATAGAAGCGATTAATGGTTATATTCAATCAGAGTCGGTATCGCTCTCTGATTGCTGCGACTGGATACATACTTTTGTTATGTTTATTTAGATCCTATGTTGGAATAGTGAAACTGCTGCAGATTCTCAAATTAGATACTAAACCATTTGTTAGCAGAATACCCTCAGTGGTAGATGCTTCTGGCGATTTCTTAGTTTAGTTTTATCCAAATTAACTTGTGAAAAAATCCTCTCCACATTCGCACCTGAATGCGGAATGCTTAACAAGATGAACACTAACAGACAGTAACGGGAATTTGGCCTTGCCACTGCCCAATTTAATGTTTGCGATAATCTTCCAAAACTCTTCAGCGTCATCAGATTCGGGTACGTTTTCCAAATGGCGAAGAGATCGCCATTCATTATCTAGTGCTTGTATATCATCAATAAGATTGGGAAAATATTTTACAATGTGTGGAATTGATTGATATTTTCGCATCCTTACAATCTCTGGATTGATGAATTCAAGGATAGAGTAAACGGAATTCTTGAGAGGCGCTCTTTATAGTATGTAGCCTACACTCTCTATATAAAACTGAAGACAATTTAGCTTCACTGCTTTTGTAATAGAATCGTGTGCAGTGGATGCATTTATTACCGCACAAAAATAGATGTCCTCAATTTCCATAAAATTATGTAGGTGCTTACACTTTTTTGGCGAGAATATCAGGTTTGATGTAACAATCCGTCAAAGTTTTAACAGTATTCTTCACTTCTTTATAAATGACACAAATCTTCTGTTTCTCAGATTACATCATGACGTTCAAATTATTGAAGATACCCAAATCATACGATATGAATTCCAAGTGCAACTTGGTTGAAGGGTTTCTGACTTCGCTTAATATTGTGCTTGCCTGTATTTTCGTTTTCGATGTGTTCAACTCCACCTAGTCAATTAGAGGTCGATATTAATTAAGAAGGAGCCTGACGCACATCTCGAGACAGTCTCCGAGTTTGCGAAGGATGCAAGATCTTCAGTGTTGAAACCCGGACGAAATCCTGGAAGTACTTCAGCTTCTGGGTACTCTTGGGGCTGTCTACGAAGAAGTTGTGTACCTGAAAACAAAATCACAATGTTTAATTACCTTCGACTAATTTGATGCTATGGTAACTCACTTTTCTGACACACTCCTCCACCTCTTCTGGAAGTTTTTTAGCTGCGTACGCTGTCACCTTATGAAACGATCGGTAGATACATTTATTTTTATAAAAATTTTTAAAACTAATGTCACTTATATTTTATTATATAGGCACCTCAACTCCATCATTTTCTTTAATTACATGTAATTAGCATAAAGTGTTGTTTAAATAAATTGTATAACAACCAATTCCTATTATTTTCTAATTAGTTCATTACCCAATGTTAAATTTACAGAGATATAGGTAATATAATTAGGTGTAGAAAATGGATAAATAACTTTCCCTTTAACTAACCCTAAGTATATGGCGTAATTAAATATTGATTATTGTTATTCCTCAAATATTCTAATAAAATTTAGACAATTACGGAATTGCTATCAGTGTATTAGCGTTTTGTAAACGATACTCACCGATCAAACACCCTGTTGTGAATTTGTGATTGTGTCTAAAAATGCCTAAAACAAGAGAAAGTGTGAGTGTTCCAAGAAGAAGTAGGAGTGTGATATTAAAAAGGGCTAGAGAAGCATAAATACCTATAAACAATCTTATTTTATTGGAATATACCCTTTGTTATAATCAAGGCTGGGATTTATATGCATAAAAATTTTTAAAATATGCGCATATATATGCACGTTTTTTTTATAAAAATATGCAAGTTAAAATACAAAATATGCAGTAAAAACGCAGAATAAAAGTTTAAAATATGCAATGAAAAGCTGATATTTTGTACATTTTTTAAAATTTAGAACGCATTTAATTACTCTTTTACATTATAGTAAATGTTAATTATAATGTGTTTTTCTAAGTTGTCTAAAATAAAAAATTGTCTTTTGTCACTTAATATGATTTTGTATGTTGAGAAGCTTCGCTCAACGTCGACTGATGTGATTGATGCGAATTTGAATTTGCAGATTTTTTGTGGTTCCATTGATATAGAATCTTCATGTTTACCTTCCAGTACATTTCTAATTTTTTTAAGGATCTCGAAACCTGCATTTTTTCTAATCACATCTGTAAATTTTTGGCGGATACGTTCCCCTACATCCCCTTTTACCTGTTGGATCGAATCTTCAGTTTGATTCAGTAACTCAATGGAATCTACAAGTTTCATACCTTGCGTCTCGAGAGTTTTTATTGTCTTTGCAATAAAGGCGTAATTTGATTTTATAAATGCTAGATTCTGGGGTAATTCTTGATTATCTAAAGCAAATTTTGCCTCGCGAATAGCGACAGAATCACTTGTAAATTCAAAAATTAAATTTTTTATGGGAATAAAATTATCCGCATAAAATACCGCAGCGTCTAACCAAGTTCCCCACCTAGTTATAATCAGCTGAGGTGGTAAAGGTAAAGTCACGTGAATTAAATTTGGGAAAAAAACTTTCAAATTTTGAGCGGCTTTTAGCATATAAGGCGCAGCATCAGAGATCATTAATAAAACATTATACATGGGAATAGCATTTGGAAGGAAAAAACTAGTCAATATTTCATTTACAAATCTAGAAATTGTAACGTTGTTAGTTTTTTCTAGTTCTCTAGTTCCTATTAAATACGATTGTCCTGGAGAATCTTCATGTAACACTCCGATAAAGACGTTAGCTATGTAGCGGTCGGTAACATCTGTAGTCTCGTCCACAACAAAATATATGGAATTATTGCCAATAGTGTTTTTAATGTCTTTCATTACTTCTTCGTACGCCATATTTACATATTTTTTCTTAAAGTGCTCCTGTCAGGTAACTTTCTGCCACAGTACTTTTCCAGAAACGAATTCAAAGTAGGATTTGCTAATTTAGAAAGAGGTATATTTGCACTTATAAACGCATTGCATAAATCAAAATTAAACTGATTTTTATCTTTATCAGCGGAGGTTGATGCAAACGATTCTTGTAAAGTGATTTGAGATTTAGACGATGATTTAAATTTTTCGCAGTTACGTTTATGCAAACTTGTAGTTACATGTTGAGTTATTTGAAATTTTTTTCATAGCTAACCTAAAAGCAATAAAATATAAAAATCTCGAAAGGTACTTATTGCTTTTTATAACAATTTTGATACATATTTTCTGCATTTTTAAATGCACAACTAAACTTTTACGTTGAGATAAAAGATCTTAAAGAAAACATTAAGAATTTTTTGAGTCTATACATTTTTCTAACGTTACCATGTACTCACAGTTTTACTGCAAACTCGGCAAAACACGTTATCTTTGTTATCCGCACTCAGTTCGGGATACTCCTTTATCCAAGAAGTAACATTCGGCTTTTCTTTAGGCATTGTTCAACTACTTTTTCACTCACTGTCTTAATTCAATCATGTACAACCTGTAACTGACTACATATCCCTCTACCCAAGATTACTAAAATCACTTAAGATAATAAAAAACATTCACTTGCAAAGACGCTGAGTCAGATTCGCGCTAATCTACTATCAAGCCCAACTATTCTGTAACAAGATACATTTTATTTGTGGCAATCATGACACCACGGTCGTCTGTGTAAACAAATACGTATAATTTCATGAACTGAAATAAATAATATGTATAAATATGCTAACTTGATTAAAATATGAACCAAAAGCGAAAAATATGCAAATATGCATAAAAAAATTTGGCTCAAATCCCTCTAATGAATGTGATTCGCAAACATAACCAAACAACGACCTTCTCATATCAATAGAAAAAAATATGCATTTGCATATAATCCCAGCCTTAGTTATAATTTATTAAAATGCCCTGTAATTATCATCAATAAAAAAATTATGTACGATTCACTATTAGCAAATCCGTGCAAGTGGCCCGAAATCCTTTTTTGATAGTTTTCAAATGACAGAATACGAAAAAAAATTATAAGGTAGATTTTATTTATTGATAAATTCCTTTTATGGGAAATTGGGTAAGATTTCAACAGAAGTTTGCATCTACCTTCGTTCGGAAGACGATCTTTGTAGAAGCAGCTTTCATCATAATGATGGCGAAGACTTTTTGGTGTCTGATACTGATAATTGTCAAGAAATGGTGATAGACGCAGATAGTGAACTCGAACTGCACATATGACCAATTAAACTTAAATTGTTTTGTTTGTTCACCTCTAATTTCTTTATAATATCTTAGAAAACCTTGTTTTTTCCTTTGATACAAAATAAAGAAATAGAATAATTAATTGTGTTATTTTAATTTTTACTGATACGAATAGATTGTAATTTAATAAGGTGCATACCATTTTCGTTATTTTAATTTAAATAATAGTTTGAAGGATTCAAAGTTAATCTGGTTACGTTTGTGTTTCAATAGAAATGGGTACTTGCTGAGGAATACCTGAACATCTTTGTGCCCCCGGGCCATTTAATGATCAGACCATGTTGCTCTATTTTCTAATGGATTTCCTACCTTATTGACATCAGAACATTTATCGTCTTTATCATGTTTTAAATAGTAAATTATAAATCTACATTTTTTTTTTATTTTAACAGTTCGTATTTCGAAAAACCTATGTCTGAATATATGGCTTTTGTTAAAAACATTATTAGTTTAGTCACTACTGGGAGAAACATTCAATAAAAAATTATAGAAATTAAAATTTTAAAAAAACCTATATGAAAACATTAGGGAGGTTTCGGGACTATTTTGACGTCTTACGCGTTTATCTAAAGTTTCAGATAATTTCATAATAATATAAAAAGTTAGAACGTTTTTAACATTGCTCTCATGGGGGTTTGATGTGTTGCCTAACCATCTATTGAGACCCCCTTAACAGTTATTTATATTACAAGGCCATAAAACGGGTGTTTGTGAGTATGAGTAAACTTTGTAAATTTATGAGTGCTCGCAAACGGTTTTACGGCAGAGTGATACACAAGATTTTTTGTGCCGACGTCAACAACTTTTATTAAAATCAATAAACAAAATTGTTAACCTTTTTAAATTTCGTACCTGTTGAAATTAAGTTGACAATTCTGACAACTGACAGTAACCAATGTAACCTAATGAATACAATTGCGAAATTATTCATTCCTCGAATTTTGTAGGAACCTTACCGTTTTGTTGACTTTATAATATTTCTAGATGTAATTTGTAATTTATAAGGAACTAATACGGGCTTTGTGTTATGTAAAATGTTGATTATGTCGAACATTCGGTCAGGTCTATCACTACAACGAATACCAACTGTAATTTAGTATTATTTTTGCCGGCCTAGGAGGGAAAGCGCATAGTTTCCGAAATGATTTGGGGTGCATAAACACATGGTGACTGTATAACGTTCACAAAGGTACTGATACGTGATCACGTGATATTGTTTGCGTATAATAACAGGCAAACAGATAATTCACACATGCATTTTAATGTATAAAAACTATATTGTATGATTTTGTAACATGTACGAGGTACTTTATTATTATGGGTTCTGGTAAGTGTAAAACACCAAAATATCTGTGTCTGTCTGTATTTTTATATTCGTAATCTATAGGTTTATTATTATTATTATTATTTTTATTTGGTCTCTTACAAACAATAATGTATAAGACACGTCAATTGTATATGCATTGAAATTTCATGTACATCACAAACAAAAACAAAAAGAAAACACAAACATAAGTAATTTACAGGAAAGTTTAAGACGTTTGAGAGCAATTGAAAAATTCTGACATATCGTAAAAACAGTTCTGTAGTAAATAGGATGCCAATGATGACTTAAAGGTTTTTAAATTATGACACGATTTGATATAATTCGGCAAGCAGTTAAAAATTTTAAGACCTAAAACATTTGGAGAGTAGGCAGTCACATTATATCTTGAAAAGGGAACGTGGAATAAGTTCTTATTTCTTGTATTGAAATTATGAATATCCATGTTCAGATTGTAAGTAGATTTATGATTGAAAATATATACACAGAGTTCAAAAATGTATACGGACGTTAAGGTAACCATATTAAAGCTTCGGAAGATATTACGGCAAGATGCAAAATGTTTTTTATTTGCCATAATGCGTAATATTCTCTTTTGCACTAAAAAAACAGAGTTAAATGAAGTGGAACTACCCCATAAGCAAATTCCGTAACGTAAACGACTATCTATATGCGTATAGTACACAGATATCAGTTGTGGTCTATTCAAAATAAACCGCAATTGTCTAAAGATATACGAACTAGAAGATAATTTAGAAGTTAGTTTCTCACAGTGCACTTTAAAGTTTAGTGTTTCATCTAGATAAATGCCCAAGAACTTGGTATGCGTTACGTTACATAAACTCACGTTATTGATATTCAAGTTAACGTTTAATATAGTTTTTTGTCTGTTATGAAATCTAATAACCTGAGTTTTACTAGAATTAAAATATAGATCATGTTTGGCTAAAAAATTCGTAGTAGTTGTGACCGCATTTATGCAATGTGTCATGAGAGCGTTTTCATCAGGATGTGAAAAAATCATTGAAATGTCATCCGCGTACAAGATGTGATTTTGTGCACTCAGGGTCAGGCTAAGATTATTGATAAACAGGATAAACAGAATAGGTCCTATCACAGAGCCCTGTGGTACACCCATCGTAACAGGAAGATGCCATATGTAGTGTGATTATTTATGGTTTTTTTCACTGCAACGTATTGTTCTCTTTCACACAAAAATGACGAGATCCATGTAAGAGCAGTACCTCTGATACCACAGCTTTCTAAAAGATCTAATAGTTTAGAATGGTTGACGCAATCAAAAGCCCTGCTCAAATTACAAAAGATTCCTACCGGGTTTTCGCAAGCATCAATATGAAACATAATACGGGCATAAAAGTCGCATATAGCTGTGTTTGTAGAGCACTTAGATCTAAATCCGTGTTGATTAGGCGTGATTATGTTATATTTTTCAATAAAATTAATTAAGCGATTTAAAAAAGCATACTCAAACACTTTAGAAAAGCTGTCAGAGATAGTAATAGGTCTGTAGTTATCAATTAGGTGTGCATCATTTAGATTTTAATAAAAATGACGTAAGTTACGTGCAATGTTTGGAAAGTTTACTTAATCTGTCTGGTTCTATGAAACCACCAACTATTTTGGTATGGCTGTGTAAATAATGAATCTTGGCAAGTTATACTATCATTTAATTCTAATTACTAACGTAATGAACATAACGTAACTTCAGTGCAATTTAAGTGGTGATTCATTAAGCACCACCACACTTCAAAATTCATGTTTAGAAATATTTAATAAAATAAATAAGGCTATCAAACCTTTTAATGAAAATGGCATTGAATTTACGTTGTGAGCTCTTAGTCTATTATTACTATTTGTAAACTGTGCTTTTCTTTAGTAAACAAAAAGTTCCTTTTCATTGAAGAGACCCTTATTCATGTTAACTAAATGCAAGATAGGGTATCTAATCAAATATAATTTATCCTTTCTTTCTTTTTATGCAGATACCACTGGATTCATATTATCCTATTACGTTAGAAATGCTTCGTATCCGAACAAGGGTTAAAATAGTGTAGAATAACTCTTTCTATGAATATTAGAAATTCTGTATGAAACACGTTAGTACATTTAATTTTGTGTAACTCAAGCTACTTTACTATTCCTCTACACAAAATTAAACTCGCAAAATATAAATTTATTAACTACATTTAAACACATGTTTGAAAATTACTTACCTTGTTATTATGACATGTTTGAATATAGGTACCCAAGACCATTTGGAATACAATGAGGAATATTGTTGAATTTGCTCTTTACTATTAGGCATTAAATTATAATTTAAATGTCCTTCGTACCAGAAATACGAAATCTAAATGTTACATTTGCATAACCAGCCTCAAATATGCGGTCCATATACAAGCCTATTATACGGACTAAGGCTCCTTCAACAAAAGGCTTAAAAAGTTATAGCACTAATTAAGGTTACAAGGAATCAAGATATTGATAACAATATATTTTATTTATGATCATCGATAAACAGGTGTTATCTTCGTCATAAATCCGTTTGTACCTTCCCGTGTTTCATAAATTAGTTGAAAGTGGCCTCGTACTGTAATTAAGATATTTTAAGTGTAGTGTTTGGCACTGCTAATATTGCAGCAGTTACATACATTCTATGAAGGCGTGTGTGTTTATAAACTCAAAACCTATCTTTGTTAAATACACTTATAAAATAATAATAATCATAAACATACTGTCAAGTTACCACGCTTAGTCGTTGTAAATGAGAGATTAATATTAATATTATATCGATCCATTTGTCTCGGCGGGATTATTAGATCAATTAATTCATTATAATAACATTAACATATGGTTTCTAATTATTGGGAATGCTAAAAATGGGATCGCCACATTATTATTTATATATAAACTTAACAATACTGCCCTAAATTTTAAAGCATTAATCATAAAAAAAATAATACTGAAATTACCAAAGATTACGATAGTTGTCGGAATTTGCAAAACTCGATAAATAGACCATAAATAAAAATAAACAGCACCACTCGCCACGTATAAAAAAACTTTGTGAAATAAATTTGTAGCGAGTTAGCAACTTAAATCTCTACGTATATCAGGAATTGAGTAGATCTGTGGTTACTAACTGGTGGTCCGCGGACCACTGGTGGTACCCGGAAGCATTCCAAATGGTCCGCGGAGCCAATAAGGATTATAGTAAATTTTTTTCTAAAAAAATCTTTTTTTAAGTGAACTTGTTTATGTTTATATCACTTCTTTTTGTTTAAATAAAACTCATTGTAGTATTAAATCTTTATATTGAGTAACCACATGCTTAGTGAACAGATTCAGTGGTTGAACTACCTAAGTTAAAAATAAATTTTCGTTTAGAACCCTAACCTTTCGGAATGTCACGAAAGTAAGGGCCTTTCTTACGATACAATCCACGTGTGATAAAGTAAACTATAAATTAATTAATACTACTAATAAACATATCTATAAAAAAAACCATAAATTTTAAAAATCGTTTTTTTGAAAATAACTCGAAAACTATTAACTATTTACAAGAATTCTTTTCGATCAGAAATTTGATTTTCTATATGACCAAAATTTAAAAAAAAATCGTGTGAACGGGTACCAAAATCTATTTTTTTGTAAATATTTCGAAAATGACAAAATTTTCGAAAAAATTGAAAAAACACTTTTTGTGAGACATTTTGTTTTCTATCTAATGGTCTTATCAATTTTTGAATAAGTTAAGTAGTTCCGGAGATATTTAGGAAAAACCTGTTTTTTAAAGTGACGTTTTTTTGCTAATATATTGTAAACCGTTTCTTGTATAGAAAAATTATAGGGATAAAAAATACTCACAATTATATTTCTAATTACGTATTAAAAGTAAAAAAATATAAAAAAAATAAAAATTTACAAAAGGGGTACTTATCCCCCAATTTTACCCTTTTCCTCATACTCTATTGACACCAAATGCAATCAGTCGCTTTGGGCAGTTGACGTCTATATGTGTGCCAAATTTCAAGTTTATATGTTAAGTCCTTCGAAAATTATGGAGTACACACATAGACAGACACACGGACACACAGACAAGATTTTTTTTGCTAAATTTTGTTTTTTAGACGTTTTCGGACATTTTAAAGCGATTGAGCAAATAAAAATTTTTCAAAATCTTTTTAGCAATTCAGTACTTCCCATCCGTTACTTACCTAAAACTACTACTAACTTAAAAGAAACAGGGCACTTGTGTATAAATTACGCGTACGTTGGTTTGTGAACTTTTCGTTTTTTGCCAATAAATCTGTCAAACCTCAACCGATTTCTAAAAATGATACATCACTGTATTCGCAATGAAAAAGGCTTTGAAATGATTTGTCACAAGTGGGGTAGTTGAATTTGAAATTTTAAAGTTGGGTTGCTAGGGGGGTGGACATATCGAGTTGACTGTAAAAAAGTTCCCCCCAAAAACAAAAATCGACGGGTCTCGGCGAATTTAGAAATATGTTTCGGTTTTCTGATTTAAGGGGGGTGAATTTTTCGTTGGGAAGCCCTGTATATACAATACTGTAATCTACTTCCTCCTAATAATGAAACATTTCTATAGTTACAATCATTTTCTACATTTTGAAAATATTCTTAACAAATTCCGCAGAGTAGTGGATTGGTCTATTAAAAATTCCTCTCAATTTTTAGACCATCCTGCAGTAGCCTTTATAGTATCTATTGACACCCAGCATCTAAGAGCTGCCGAAGATGACGCATATGGGGTAAAGGTACTTACGTCAATACCACTAATTTTTAGTACTGGTTTAATCCATCGTGAAAGTGACTGAGTAGAAGTAGCCCGATGTGGTTCCTTGTGAGAAAAAAGGTAGACAAAGTTTAGGTTGGCTTTTAGGTGATGAAGTTTTCGGAAATTCTGTTACTATTATTTCAATTCTGTCACCTAGGTTGGAAATATTGTTAATATAAATGCTGCTAAGAGTTTGGACTCGGTGTGCAGTACATAAAGACATAATGATGACAATTGCTCTAAAGTAAGGTTTTCCAAAGGATACAATGTTGACAAATATTGCAGAACTTTATCTGGATTACAAGTTTATTATACTTTGGGAATGATGGCCTTAATTTAAAAATGCCTTTTAGATATCTATCAAGTGCAAGAGATTGATATATATTTGGTGCTATTAAGGACATAGCCGATCGGAACGTATTTAAAGTAGAGTAACTACCTCCTTTATTATATTCTGTAAAAAAAAATTGCCTAACTTCTTTACCCGAGACCTCAAAATATGACAATAAGTTTTCCTGGCAGTAGGTTCACCATTTTGTAAGCTACACTGCACTGTTTTACTGTAGAATCTGACAGAAACGCTAACATTATATTCGCCATTTCTACAGAGAAGTCTTGATTTAAATAAGCTCGCCGGATACAATTCCTACCCCCAAGGAAATCTTCGTCCATATGGGGTGGCTGCAATTAAAGGGATATACTATTGGATCCCCTATTGGTTCAAAGGCGATGGGTCTAAATTTACAGCTTTTTGAATACTGGATACCAACACTGAGCTTCCCAAAGAGGAACCACAAGAACTCCTTCTGCTTTATCCAATATTATTTTATTAAGCACTTTCCCGACTGCACCTAAGCTACTCATTTAGAAATCCCCCGTGTTTAGCTGCATTCTAATTCTTGCATTCGAGTTTATTCTTTTAAATACTCATAAAAGCGTTGAGGTAATGTACATTTAAAATCATCCGTTTCCATCACTATACTTGCACCATACTTAGTATTAATGACTTCCATATTAATCACTTCATACTTTCTTGATATCTCGAGGTCACACGCACTTTTAAAAATTTTGCAACAGGTGCTTTGGTTTAACCCTGCTAATTCCATGTTTAACAATTACAAGTTGCTAACTGACTGATCTCAACACATCTCGCCGTGGTTTAGATCACAAAAGTGTGTCCTTGACTTGAGTACCTATCACATGTTTAAACTAGTCAAATATCCACCTACTTTTAATTTAGAAAACTATTCTACCTTGACTCAATTTAGTCACCATGAGCACCATTTGATCTTGGTCATCTTTTTAGCATAGACAAAAACCCGCATTCTTCTTGCTTCCATGAATTTATTTCATTTTTATACTTCTAAGAAATGTCATACGATACCCCTACAGGTCAATAATCTTTGACGATGACCACTTTATTTTTAGACTTCTAAGGATTGTAATATAATGATGGCGTTGTAATTTCTATTTTTAGCTTTAGACCTGTTTCCCGCCAAAACGTTTGAGCGCAGGGTGACCTAGTAATATGATGATGATGATGACATTGCAAGTTCTATTATTTGCGAGCTCCAAAAATTCTTTTCCCCCCCAAAATTTTGATCTTGAAGGGATCCAAAAGCTTACATTTCTCACCACCAGAGGGCGAGTGACCTTTAACTGATCCAGAACCGGTCCCTATTGACTACTGGCATACATCTTTATATTGCCCGAGTTAGTTCGAATTTTTTTTTATAAAACTAGGGTCTTGAAAAATTATGTTTCTTTCTTTGTTGGAACTTACACCCAAGCGACTAAAAAGTAAAAAATAAAAAGAAGTAAAAAAAAACAGTTTTAAAATACGCTTTTATTTCCGAATATACTGAAAGGAATGAAATAATTTTTTATCTACCCATTAACACCAAAAATGTTTGTGACCAAAAATAAAAGTGTGGGAAATACATGTATCTTACACTTATAACAAATCCTATCAACACCTACATTCAAACAATGAAGTGCAAGGCACTACAAAGAGTGCTCCACACTTCTATTTTTAGTTACAAACATTTTAGATGTTAATGGGTAGATAAAGAAACTATTTTGTCCAACAGTTGCAGTTTTTCACGTGTTTTATACGTTAGTTTTCAGTGACTAAAATCAAATTTTATTCACTAGTGTCTAAATTTTATATGGCGAGTGAGGTAAGCCAAGATCTGGCTGCTTGATTTTTTTTATACTTTTTTTTAAATAATCTCTTCAAGTTTTTCGTTAAAAAAAATGCAACTGTTGGACAAAACGTCGTATATCACACGTGAGTGAAATGCCATTATAAGCACGTGAGAATTTGTCGCACTCGTGCATCAAAAGTCTCACTTGCTTATAATGGCTTATTTCACTAACTTGTAGTATAATCTACTACTATTCTTTTTAGTACATTTGGAAATAAAACCGTTTTTTGAAAATGTTTTTTTTACATATTTTTATTATACCATATGCTTGTAATTAATTATTTTGGTGCTGTAAATAATCTTTGTTAGAGAACGTTTTGTCCGGTAACGAATAGATGCATACTGTGCTCCTCATCCAGACCGTTTTTTGAACCTTCCGTTAGTCGCACGTGTACCTGAGTACACGATTATTTGTAATTAAATGTATTCTAACTCGAGGAGATTTGTTAAAGTATGTTTAAAATTTTAATTTTTAATTTTCAATTAATAATATTCCCTAAATGGTGCTTAGCACACAGCATTGATGTTACATTGTAGTTTAATCTTTAAAGCTAGAACAGCACGATTAAACTATTGTTGTATACATTCCCTTTTACTGTTTACTTGTCTATAGAATCGTCCTAGAATAGAATTTCATTCTCATAAGTAATCTGTGCTAGTTTTTAGTTTAAAATACCATTATTATAGTCTATTTTCATCATTTTCATCTCTGTTAATCAGTTGGTTATTTTTATCATACTTATGTTTCATATCACAATTTCACACATCCTCATAGTATTATTTTAAATTATGTAAGTAATAGTACTCTTTAATTGTTAATATATTGACCTTCAATTATTTCAGTTAGTCCGATGAAGAAATAAGATATTTCTAATTGTAATATAATTTTAAAATTAACAGTTCCGATTTAAAACGCTACACATAAAGTCAATCCAATTGTTGTATTGTACATTTGTACCCCACAAATTATTTAAACTCATGGATTTACTATTTTTCCCTGGTTTTACAATTAATCTTAGAGTCGTCCACTTCTAGCCTTTACTTACCACTTACCCATACAACTTGTATAGATCTCCGCACATCCTGTGTGTTTCTTGATTAGATCAATGAACTCTCAGCAAACCATTCTGTCATGTATTATTCCTGAAAAATGTTGTGGCTTAATCTGCTAATGCGTTTTTGGTATAATCACAAATGACTTTTTTCTTATTTACTTAACTAAATGCATCTCTGGCTAAAACAAGGCTCAATTACTATACCTATATACTTATTTACTTATTTACTTATTTACTTATTTACTTATTTACTTATTTACTTATTTACTTTATTTACTTATTTACTTATTTACTTATTTACTTATTTACTTATTTATATTTACTTATTACTTATTACTTATTATTACTTTATTTATTACTTATTTACTTATTTACTTATTTACTTATTACTTATTTACTTATTTACTTATTTTATTATTTTACTTATTTATTATTTACTTATTTACTTTACTTTTACTTATTTACTTTATATTTACTTATTTACTTATTTATTTACTTATTTACTTTATTTACTTTATATTACTTATTTACTTATTCTTATTTACTTATTTTTTTATCTTATTTACTTTATTTTACTTATTTACTTTATTTACTTATTTATTATTTTTATTTACTTATTTACTTTATTTACTTATTTACTTATTTACTTTATTATTTACTTATTACTTTTTATTTACTATATTTATTATTTACTTATTTACTTATTTACTTATTTACTATTTCTTATTACTTTTACTTATATTATTTACTTATTACTTATTATTATTTACTTATTTCTTAATTTACTTATTATTTACTTATTTACTTATTTACTATATTTACTTATTTACTTATTTACTTATTTACTTATATTTACTTATTATGTATTACTTACTATTTACTATATTCTTATTTACTAATTTAGTTATGATTCTTATTATTAGTTTTAATTGACTTGATTGCTTTTTTACTTAGTTTACTTATTATCTTATTTTAAACATTAATTACCTTCATTTAGCGTAATATTTATCTTTTTGACTATAATTATGTATTTGCTTGATTACTAATTGTACTATAGTTCATTATGTTACTAATTCGTACTTCATTCTTAAGTATGCCATTATCTTAAACTTGTTAACTCAAAATTAGTAAATTATGATTGCATTGTTTCTAGTTATAACTGTCTAATTCAGTGATCATGATACAGTTTAAATTCATTCTGTTGTTAAGCTTACAAATTGTTTATAGTTAGCAATATTCAGGTTTAGTTAAGTATGTATTAATTTATATAAATAATGTGACGTTCTATCATTAACTAATGTGTTAAATCTATAACTTATAAGTGATTGAAACAAAAATCTACTATGGTAATTTAAGTATGCATTAGGTAGTTTGTTCTTATAATATAAAATTCAGATTCAATGTAATGTTAAATTACTTTCGAGAATCCGATGAAAAGTAATATCGTGTCCATTTGAATTGCTAAGGATTTTCTCTCTTAGAAACAATTTAAGTTCATATCGCTAGAAGGTTACATTTATGGAACTGTACTTGTTGGAAGCCTTGGGTCACACCATAACGTAAATCCAGCTTTAGTTGTTCAGTTACACTTTTAATAACATTTGATTCATTCGACTAGGAGTGTTCAGCAGTTTTATGGTACGATATTGACCTGTGCAAATCAAGTGTCAGTAGAATTATTCATGAAGACAACCCGGAAAATCTGCATTATTAAGTAACCTTGTGATGCCCACTGGATATGAGTTGTTCGACAAATAAAATCAAAATTCATGAATGTCGAAATTTCCAAATGTCATTAGCGCATAGATTGTAGCTACATTCCCTATTCAAATCACCAGGAGGTTGCTAATGCGAATCGTTTTAGGGAATCGTAAAGGGTTTTCTCCATTAACGTTGTTTGCGATGCTTCTTTACGAATAAGAAATGTTATAGCTCGATGACCAGGATCGGTTCACGACAGCACAATCTTTAACGATTCTCCACTGTGTGCAGACCTTGAAGCAGGTAGATATGGAGATGGGTATTTACTAGGTGACAGTGGTTCCGCCTGAAAAAAATTCTTATTAACTCCAGTATTAAATCCTCACCATTAAAGCGAACAAGCACACAAGATTTGCTTGTTTATCAAAAGGTCTGAACATAGAATTAGAAACAACATTAGCCACTATTGTTGCCTGTGCTCTATTACATAATTTATGTATTTCGGTAGATGATGGATTGGAAAAATTTGCAGAGGAAATGCAAGAAATAGAACAACCAGCTATAATACCTGTAAATGATACCAACACTGCTGTACGTAAAGCATTAATTACATAGTTTTCTAAAACATTTTATTTAAACAGTAAAAGATTAATTAATTTTCCATTTGTTCAAGTTGTTTTTTTTTTAATTTTAGCTTTTAAATTATGTAAAAATTTTTTAATCAGCAGATTTGAGGTTCGGGATGTACTAGGGGTTGAGGATGGATAGGGTTTTCAATCTGTACAACATAATCGGCAAATTAGTAAGTGTTGACAAAATATGACTGGATTCCTGTATGAAAACTGTTATTATTAGCATCATCCACATTATCGGCAAAATAAATTGCAGCATCATCATAAGGGACTCAATTTGGCCTGCAACAACTGCTAATAACTGAGCCCCTGTCTCGTACAACTGAGTACGGTACATACCTCCTCCCGTTTTATTCATTTCTTTCTGTAAAAACATCTTTCTAATTTAGTATAAATTTACACATTAAATTTTATCAAACTCCTCAGCTGCCACTTTTTTTGCGAGGATATGTTCTTCTTTCTATAATTACAATGAATTTAATAAAAAGTTTTACCGTACATGCTCACCGGCCACATGTTTCTTTACTTTTCGTTTTAAATTAAAGTGAAGTGTTTTTATTTGCTTTACAGTTCTTCCTTTTTTATGGCTATTAGCATTGAACTGCCTTGCAGTTTTCTCCCACGTCCCTTGCTTTTTTTTAATTGTTGGGGCATGCGACTCTTTGCATTCAATTATGCTTTTATAACTGGAAGAAAGGATTAGGATTTGATATTTTAAAGGATTAGGATTTTGATTTTTGCAATATTGTTGTTAACATTTTAACACATAACAGTATTTACCCATTTTTATTAGTTAATGATTAATTAAGCACTTACCTTTCTACTAATGCAACTAAAATTTGTTTTTCGTTATTCGAAAAATTACATGTACGCTGCATTTTGTAGGTTAGAAACAAACCGATAACTCACGTGAAGCAGGCACTTAGGAAATTGTGTTGTCAACTGTCGGCTGAGCGAAGTAAAAAGTAAGAGAGCATAGTTAAGTATATTGTCAGTTAACAACACCCATAAAAAGTTTTATACAACGTAAAACAAGTTTGATCACGTAATCAATTGATCACATTGTCAGTTGAGGTAGTTAACTAGGCTTTTATAAAACGAGGCCTATGTCTTCCTTTTCTTTGACTCTTAGGAAGCAAGACTTCTTTGTTTATAAAGTAGCATCAATAAAAATGATTTACCCGGCTTGTTGAGTTAATGAAAGAAAGTAGCAACTTCATAGCTTATTCACCAGCGCTTGAACCTTGAAATTGTTATTTTTCAGAAAATTAGAATTTTATGATTTTCAATATTGATTGATTGATTGGACACCTACACTTTAATTACATTAATTTTGTATACTACAACGCCGAAATATTGGAAACTATTGTATTTAAAATTATATTTTCTATATAGACATAATCTTGCAATTTATTTATACATGACAAACCACGTCACTACTTGGGCGAGTTGTTGAGAATGATGGCCTTTAGCATTGTATGTGTGATCATTGAACGACGTCCGGAGTGATTCTTGGTTAGGGTGACCGTGAAAAAGTCAATAAGCTTTCATTTAGATCAACGAACTTTGAGTCTTTAAGAAAAGGTGAACTTCCACTATTATTACACATATTTAATACTTACCTTTTTGGGTTTTTTTATGGTGTATCCTTGTATAAACTTATACATATCTATACTTTTCGATAACACTTACAGTTATCTTCGTCAGTAGCAATTCTATCTTTTAAAACTGTTTAAGGTGTAGAAATAATGTTATGTAATTTGAAAAATAGAAAACACAAACATAAGTCCTCTACTAACATAACAGTTTGATAAACGTATAAAGCTAACTATGGAATACAATTTTAGTAAAGGATAAGTAGATCATTAATAAATTAAATATTGTTAAACAGCCTTGAAGATTACATATCAGAATGCCTTCTAACTGACGAAGGCGAATGGTGAAAAACGTCATAACCAAAGAACAAATTTTAACAAAATATGATCATGCTATGATGTATGTGTAAAGTTGGGAAAAACTTTAATTTGAAATCGATAAAAGCATTCACAAATAGCAACTTGACATCAATTAAGATATTCTAGAAAATCTAACAAAGAAATACCTTTGTTAACAAATGCAAGTACTATTCAACAGTAAAATCATAATGTAGTACATTTTATATAATTTTTTATTTCAATTTTAATTTTAACTATATATATATATATATATATATATATATATATATATATATATATATATATATATATATATATATATATTAAATCATAGTGCTGTGGTAATTTAACATATAATTGGTAAAGCATTTACTTCAACTTCTAGGAAGAAACACTGCAAAAGACCATGTTATACCAAAAGCTAGAATTAAAATTGAAACGTACCATTATGCTTTTTTTTAAATTATAAGATGCCAAAACCTATTTAAACGGAAAATTTCTTCTTGCCTATTTTAGTATGTTTCTACAGGGTGTCCGGAAAAATGTGGGAAATCTCTTGGATTCAGATAGAAGTCGAAAAATAACATGACAAGCTCCTATAAATTTTTTTCCTCCAGACCCTCTCTACGGAGATGTGAGCCCCTAAAAGACGCCGCTGGAAATAAGTTTTTCTTATATAACTTTTAAAGTACTTGACATAATTTAATAAAAATTCAGTATGATGGCCACTAGTAAGGGCCTCTTAAAATAGTATCCTTGAAACATATTTAGGTTGTTTAGTTTATCAGGGATGGACTAAGCTGCACACCTTAGCGCCTAAATTTTTAACACCCTGTATGATAAAGATCTAAAAAAATATATTTGTTCAGTTTGAACCTTTCTCTAAAAAAAGGGTATACTTGTGTAATATCTATAAAATTAACTATTTTCGATAAAATAAATAATAAACGAATTTATGTTTCATTTTCATTTAAACTAAAAACCTCATAAGTGGGTTCCACATGGGCTCCGTGAAGTCTTACACTCGCGAGCACCACGAATTGAGGACTGCTGTACCCGCCACAATAACCCCACAATGTTCCTTAGCACATCACAATGAAACGTGATTTTCTGCAGAAGCTCCTCCCTAGTATCAACCGGACTGGAATACACCAAGGTTTTGAGGTGTCCCCACAGGTAAAAATTCAAATGCGTCAGGTCGGGAGATGTAGGAGGCCAAGCGATATGTCCACCTCTACCTATCCAACGGTTTGGATGGACGTTATTTAAGTGTTCCTGCACAGCAATGCTAAAATGAGGTGGTGCCCATCGTGCATAAAGTACATGTTTCGGCGGGTTTCAAGAGGCAAATGCTCTATTAAATCTTGAAAAGCGTTCTGGATGAACTCCAAATAAAGTTGTCCATTCAATCGCGCCGGCAATACAAATGGTCCAATTAAAAAATTGCCACTGACTACTGCCCAGATATTAATTGATTCAAACTGATATTGATGATGCGAAACAATAGTTGCATGAGGATTTTCATCAGCCCATACGTGTGGGTTGTGTAAATTCGTGATACAATTTTTGGTAAAAGCTGCTTCGTCTGTAAAAAGAAGAGTGCTAATGAAGTTTTACTTATTTCGTTGCTGATCCAATAGCCAGTTTGCGAACTGTGTTCTACGAGGAATGTATTCAGGAATCAATTCATGCACTTTTTGCAAATGACATCGGTATAACAGCTGTTCTTGTCAAAGTATCTTCCTCTAGTTCCACCGTATGCACTGTTCTTGCCAGACCAGCATCAGTACTTTTTTTCTTACACATGCCTAAAGTTATAAAGAGAGCCAATATTATTACCTTAGTAACCGAAATCACTCACCATTCTTTCTTAGACGTTGATCAACTCGTTGAAATGTCTTCTGATTTGGAATAGTACGATTAGGATATAATCTTCTTGCTTCCAAATCATCGTAAGAGGCAAGACCATACATGAGATGCATATCTACATATTCAATAAAAGTGAATTCCATATTTCGAATAAGTTTACAAGTCAAATCACGAAATCCAAAAATCAGTAAATTTAGAGTAAATTAATGTCGATCAATGTATCAGCGATGTGACAAATGTCAAGTTCTAAGATGCAGGTTATTCATTTATTTCGTATCAAAGGAATGTTTGACATGGGTCAATAAACTCACTTAAGTTTGCAACATTTTTTAAATAGTTAATATGTTTAATTTGGTTTTCCTAATTTATTATTAAAAGAGTGTTTTCTCGCAAACATTCGAAAAAACAGTGGCTTAGTGTTTTTTAATAATTTATTAATTATGAAACATTAATTCGTTTATTATTTTTTTTCTCGAAAATAGTTCATTTTACCGATATTAAACAAGTATACCTTTTTTTGGAGAAAGGTTCAAGCTACCCAAAAATATTTTTTTAGGTCTTTATCACAGAGGGTGTTAAAAATTTGGGCGTTAAGGTGTACAACTTAGTCCATTCCTGGTAAACTAAACAAGCTAAATATGTTTCAAGAATACTATTTTAAGAGGCCCTTACTAGTGGCCATCATACTGAATTTTTACTAAATTGTGTCAAGTACTTTAAAAGTTATACAAGAAAAACTTATTTCCAGCGGCGTCCTTTAGGGGTTCACATCTCCGTGGGGAGGGTCTGGAGGAAAAAAATTTATAGGAATTTGTCATGTTATTTTTTCGTGTTCTATCTGAATCCGAGAGATTTCCCACATTTTTCAGGATACCTTGTATATTTTAAGAGCTTCGCATTGTAAACGAACATAATAATGAGTTTGTCTTGACAATATTTACATATTAACTCAGTTTCTTCCCTAGATCATCAAACTTTGTGTTTGTTTCTACGTAAAAAACCTTGAAAGAGTAGTTCTCTCACTCTTAAAGCCACGTAATACTTTTTGTAATAGTCAAATTGGCTTTATATCAAAAATAAAATCCCAACCTAGCAATGATACAGTAAGTCATATTAAGACTATCATATTTTTGCTATAATCCTTTTTTAATAAATGTATTTTTATTTTGCAGGTATGAACCGTACAATTGTGAACAAGGTGCATCAAATTTGGTAAGGCTATTTGTTTACGTAATATAGTTAGTAATTATGCTGTTATAAATGTGATTAAGACACGGTATACATTGTGCATAAGGTGGCCCTCAGTGGATATACTTCAAGCAAATTGCGGCCAAGTTCAGCATTCCCCAAAATAAACAGTACCGAAAACAACAACTTTATTAATTTCTCAAAATTTTTGTAATTTACATGTTCAAAGTGACCACTACTACGGCATAAACATGCCTAATAGCGATTTGGCAGATCATTGAACATATTCATAAATAGTGGTTGACACACTTGTTGGAAATAGGTTATTATTTTTTACCGGAGTCATGCATCATTAGAGCGAAACACTGACTCTTTCATCATACCCCAAGTGTATGCATCAGGTGGCGTAAGGTCAGGTGAATGTGAAAGGTAATCGAAGTCTGTTCCACGAAAAATGATTTTATTTCCCAAATGCTCGCTTCTGGCTGTATAGCTTGCATCACCATCCTGTTGATCATACTCTGTTCAACTGTACATTTCGAATGTGGCAAACATTTCTTAAATCTCTCACAAAAGGTATGATGTTCTGATGTAACGTCTTGATTAACAGTAAGATTGTGTTGATTCCCGTCCTCGACAAGATAAGGACGTATTATAACGTGCCCCGATCCAGCACATTAAATCGTACCTCGAGAAGTGTGAAGTGATTTTTCTGCAATTCGGTCAGGGCGTTCGAATCCAAGAAATCGAGTTGTTTGTCTATTGATACAGCCAGTTAGGTGAACATGGTTTTCGTCTCTACGCGCATCGACAATAAACTTTTCTTGTACGTTTGTCCACGGCGTTTAGTCTTTGTCCAGTATACATACGATATGAATCACCACCAATGCCTTTGAACATTCTACGTGTGGATTTTTCACTGATGTTTGATTTATACGCAGTTCGTGAATGATTTATTTGTGGAGCCTGCAAAACCTGTCCTTCATTATCGTTATTACAAACTGTTCGTCGACGACCTGAGGAATCCTTGCGCTGATACAACACACTACCAGTGCGACAAAATTTCTCAACAATTGGTGGCTTACGTTTTTACTGGGTGTAGCTTTATTAAATTGCTCCCAATATTTAAAAAAAAACTTGTTTAAAACTTGGGCCATTGCCCCGTCCGTATGAACGGAAATACATTTTCCTCAGTTGTCAGAAACGTGTTCAGTAAGATTAACACGAGCGCAATATTATTATGACAGTTAATGGCAAACAAGCCAAACATAACGAACAGATATCGCCCAAGCCATTCCATGGCCTTTTATATTTCGGTCCTGTGTATTTTGGAGAATACCGTATATAAATATAGTTAATGTAGGTGTCGTGTGAAGTACTTGAAAAGATCACTTCTGTGGCTTACAATTGTATACTAACACTAAAAGTACCATTTATGTATTTTTTAGTGTAGATCACAACGCTATAATCAAACATGAGGTATAAGAATTGTCTGAGTTATCATTTAAACTTTCCTCATTTTTGACATTCTTGACAACAGCTCCTCAAAGAAAAAATAGAGTAAAGGGATTTATTTATATGTGCTGTTGTCTGTTATTATTGTTTGCAAATATGTTTAAAATATATCAATTACTGTATCTTCGTAGTTATGGAAAATAACACTATCGTGTTATATACTTTTAAAGACCACAGGAAAACTGCTCTTTGCACATGAAAACTAATTTATTCTATTTTAGAACTATAGTCTTGTTTATAAGCACTCAACTGCGGACATAAATTGACCTTTATGGCACAGATTAATCAAAAATTGCTAAGCAACGATTGCACTAAAACGTTGATGAAAATAATTGATTACTATATTTATAGAAATTAATATTTATTAAATATTTTGTTTGAGAGTTTTGGAAACTAAAATAGAATAAAACATTGTGTGTATCGCGGGCGTAACAATCGATTATGATTTTCGGGAATTTAAATCACTCCTTCGTCGGGCTTTAAATATTCCCTCGTGCCGTAATCTCCCAGTTATGACCTTAATACATAAATTACTAATATGATCCGTATTACAAAAAAAGAACGCTAGTTTATGATTCGATTCAAAAATCTTTTACTATATTTTATTACACCGCCCCACTCTACGTTATGGTATAGATATAATGGGTGAACCATCAGCCGTATCTTGACAATAGGTTATTGTACAGATTGCCAAAAAATGTTTTATAATCAAATTGCATATGAAAAATGCTGGAAATAATTTTCAAGTTCGTAAGTTGGCGGCTAGAGTGCGTAATAGGTACACTAAATTAGTAAATAGAATTTGTCTACAGGGAGTGTCAAATTAAGGTACAGCAAAGATATCCGCATTAAATTTCTAAAAATTTTGAAATATGTTTTGCTTAATTAATCTGCCTCTTGAAATAAATAGATGGAGGAAACATAAACTAATCTTTGAAACCAAATAAATTTCAGATTGTTTTAACAAATACTAGCAAACTTGGTCTCGCTGAGAAGAGTTTTCTTCCGTACGTTAATTGTGCTCTCATCGTTAGAGAGGGTTTTTTAAAAACTTTATTTTTTCGGTTTTCTTGAAATTTTCAAATGTAACAATAGTATATGCTATTGGAAAGATATAAGTTAGAGACGGGCAGATATGCTGCAAATATAGTGCATATATGCACTTACATATGCAATAAAAAAGTGAAGAAATATGCACTCAGTATGCAGTAATATAGCCATATATGCGCTAACATATGCGCTAAAGAATTTTATTTTTATCAGGATTTTAAGAAAATTAAATTTTTTCAATTCTTGTTTATTACAATTATTACTAATTGTTACAACTATTTATGTATTCCTAAAAACTATATAACGAAATGAACAATAATTATTTATTATATTTTATTGGTTATACATTACATACATAAAACCCATAACATAATACAGCACAAGAAGAAAAATAATCAAATGTAGAGATTGTTGCAATAAATAATCATATTTTTCTCAATTGTTTCTATAAGTAAATTATGGCGCTTATCTTCTAATATGTGCTTGTAATGTGAAAAGTTTCTTTCTACATAACAAGATGTAATAGGACAATATTTATATAAGTGAGCATTTTGAACAGAAACATTTTTTTCGCCATTGTCATTTGGAAATTGGCCATCTAAAATGTCTCTAACTGATTTTATAGTGAAAAAACCAGCATTTTTCTTTACTAAATTGTCTAATTTGTCGCATATTTTTCTACAAACTTTGTTTTGGTCTTTACTTAAACTAAATTTGAAATCTTCTAATAATTTTGAAGATTCCGTAAGAAGCAAATTCTGAGATTCAGGCTTGGTAATAATCGCAGAGATATCTTGAAAGTTAGCTTTTATCAAACAGAGCTGAGACTGTAACTCTGGAGCTTGCAAAACACTTTGACAGTCTTATACACTTTAATCCGAATCTGTTTGGAAAGAATCAATTAAATCTTTAAAAGTATCAAAATGTTCACAATAAAACAGAGCCGATTTTATCCAAGTTCCCCATCTAGTAAGAACTGGTTGGGGTGGCAACGCAAGCTCTTGTCAGTTGTTCCTTGTAAATTTGGATGCGAAGCGGTGCTTTAAGAAATACTTATTTTCCATTGTTTATTAATTTATTTACTAAAGGAAACTTCCACCCGAACTGCTTCAGCAACTCGATTAAGCGCATGTGCCAAACAAGTATTGTGAATTAAATTTGGAAAAAATATCTTTAGATTTTGACCTGCTTTTACCATATACGCTGCACCATCGGTCACCATATACAAAATGCGATCTTTTGATATAAAATATAAAAATGCTAGGGTGTCATTTATAAAACGTGAAATTGTTGCATGATTTGTTTTTTCAAATTGCTTGACGGCAACTAAACAACTAAAAGAAGGGTTACCATTTAGAATACCAACAACAAAGTTTGCTATATATCTTCCTTTAGCATCGGTCGTTTCGTCGACACTAAACCAGATATAATTATCTGTAATAACATCCCTTATGTTTTTAATAGTGTCTTCGTATAGTTGTGGAAGACATGACCTGGTAGCTGTACGTCGAGAAAGTACCTTTTCTTTAGTATATTTTTCTAAAAAACCTGTGAATTCAGATTTTTCCAAATTGTGGAATGGAATATTGCACGAAACCATCTTTTTATACAGATCTCTGTTAAAGTTATTGACATTTTCGGTTTGGCCCACATAAGTAGGTAATAGTTGTGCTGGTCGATTTTAATTTTTTGTTTTCTGATGTGGACCCGTATTGACATGTTGATCTAATTGAAACTTTTTGTTGACTACAAAAATATTAATTTTAAAATATTTCTAATATTAGTTATTTAGTAGCTGTATACTAAGTCAAAAAAAAAATGTTTGCCTACTGAACTTGAAGTTAAATGTTAGAAAAGAAACATTAATAATTTCAATTTATTATTTCTGAGCTAATATTTCAAAACTATCTGTAAATTTTAATTTATCTTTAGAATAAACACTGCTGTAAACAATAAATTAATGTTTTGTTGTTTATTTAAAGCATTATCCAAAATCTCCAGTTATTTTATTAATTGATACAACAAAATAAATATGTGAATTTTATTTCACAATTGTAAATCCAAAATTATACGTACAAAATGTAAAAATTAGCAAAAGACGATTATTGGTAAGAGTACTTCATTAATTAATTAAATTATTGCAGGGCAGCGAAGAATATATTTTAACAAACACGTGTTTAATTAATGTATTTGCAACTCATTTTTCAATTAAATAAAATTTTTTCTAGAATAATAAATGAGAATTACCATAAAGAACACAAAAACAGCTTAAAAATATTTAGCAAGATTTAGGTTTATTTTAATATGAGTACAATATAACTAGAACAAAGCGTGCATGTCATACATACCTCCTTCTCGCAAATAATACAAAACACTACACTTCCATCGTATTTAAAACACGAATACGATTTCAACCACTTTCTAATTAGATCGTTCCTAGAGCTGTCCAATTTTGGCATGTGGACTTCAAACGGCTACAAGTGAATTAAATTTTTGCAAACAACTACAACCCCACCAGTCTTATACAAAAAAACCGGATATTCCAAGATTTTTAACATCAAAAATACCAACGTACCTTCGTCAATAACCGCAATATAGTTATTGTGCATATTACTAAAGTACTAATTAACGTAGTTCCCAAATACCTAAGTTTCTAAGAAGTTTTAAAGCGGCTTAAGGTATAAAAACAGGTATAAGATTTCAGTAAACAAATCTTTGTGTCTGTTAAAAACAACTTCCGGAAAGTTGACGAAATTGCAAGCTTAAAGTTTTAAAAATCTCGGTATAAATATTGGTAAATTTATTTTCTAACATAAGAAAGCACGAAAAAAAGACGCAAACATGCATATTCATGCTCTTACCACATCGTACATGCTCTAATAATGTAAAAAGCCTTATATATGCGGTATATGCAAAACAAGATTTGTGATTTTGGGGCCTAAATGTTAAAAAACGTACATATTCTTAAGAAAAGGTTTAGTATGGCCAATAACAAAAAATATGCAAAAATGCATTTGCCCGTCTCTAGATATAACTAATTAAATAATTAGGTGAAAATCGCAAACTCAAGATTTATTAAATATTAAATTGCACAGCAATAATAGCAAAGACCAATTGGAACAAACTAGAAAAACATATTTTAAAAATAGTTATTAATGGCATGTATACCATTTTTATGGCTTTCCTAAGTATATCGGATAAAAGTAAACATAGTGGGATACCGTTTTCAAATTTTTTGTCAATCGAGTGATTGTGTTGTCCTAATTTTCAAGGCGTCCTTCGGATTTAGGGTATATTACGTCAATTTGATAAAAGTTACCATCTTTTCAAAAAAATACAGATTTTTCAGTTGTATAGAAGGATAGATATCTAGTGTTATATGATGGCGAAAAGATCTAAAGCAGGGTTCAGTGAGCTCAAAATATATTGGGTGCCCTACTAAAGAATATAAGTTTGGCTGATATCAAAAAATATAACACATTTTAAAACTAATCATACAGTCGAGGGTAGTGCAAAAAAAAGTTCTATCAATATCAATTTTGGCCTTTTTCATAGCTCTTAAAGCAACCGAGATATATGAAAATTGAGGAAAATTAATTGTCTCCTATATGATAATATCCAGCTGGGCATCCTAGAACGTAAAATTAAAATCCCACATCAAACGTGTAGTGTCTTCCATTTTCTATAGTGAATATGGGTTACCCCGTTTTTTAGTTGCAAGAGAAATGTGCGTGTGCGTGTGCGTGTGCGTGTGCGTGTGCGTGTGCGTGTGCGTGTGCGTGTGCGTGTGCGTGTGCGTGTGCGTGTGCGTGTGCGTGTTCGTGTACGTGTGCGTGTGCGTGTGCGTGTGCGTGTGCGTGTGCGTGTGCGTGTGCGTGTGCGTGCGCGTGTACGTGCGTGTGCCTGTGCGTGTGTGTGCGTGTACATGCGTGTGCGTGTGCGCGTGTGCGTGTGCGAGTGCGATAAACCACCTATGTGTTTTGTCTCATTAAACTCATTCGTATTATAATAACCGGCTCCGTTGGTCATTATTTGCACGTGGTATATAATTGCATGTTTCAGTAATATTCCGTTAAACGACCAAGGTCGGCACGAGAGGGAATTTCAAAAGAAGAACGAACCACTAAAACCACATTTGTAATTATTGGTTAAAAATTTACACCTATTAATATTTTCAGTTATTAGGTTGAACATAACACAATTTTCAAATTTTATTTTTAAGCAATAAAGCTTAATTTTTCAATTTTAGTTATTTAGTAGGCAAAACACACCACTAACAGTGATATTTAAGTACGAATCCACAGAATAAACCTACCTAATTTCCATTTATTAGTAAAAATATTTTGTGTACAGCTGCAAGCAAGCAGGGGCGGTACAGTGAGACACGATACACTAAAGCAGTATCGTTCCCTCGTCAAAACGAATTACAGAGTTTAAAAAAAAATGAGCAAAAATACTCTTGTGAAGTAAATAAATGAATCAATTGACAAACCACAATTTATACGTAGTATATGTGGAACAAGGGATGCTCTGTTTGGCATTCAGGTGTTGACTCAACGGACGCATGACGTGAATTGCGATGACTACGCATGTTTCATAGACCTTGCAAAAAGCCTTCGACAAAGTGAAACAATAAACTCATGTGCCTCTGCATATTGGAATGGACTATGCAGACAGGAGAATAATAGGATATCTGCCTCAAACAGCGTCTGTAACATTCGAAGATCAGGTATCATAGGAAATCTAAATACAGCAAGGTGTATTCCGTCTCCACTTTTATTTAATTCATACTCGAAGAAACTGTTTGATGAAACTCTTCGTAAGCTAAATGAAAGCATAATGGTCAATGGGGTTGGAGTTAACAATTTTCCTTACGCGAACGACACAGTTCTGCTCTCAGATACAGCTTATGGATTACAAACGTTCGTAAATTACGTAGTTAGCAATGACAAAGGATATGGGCTTATTTTAAATGCTAAACGAGGTGGCGCGATTCTATGCAGAAGATGTCATACTTCAACGTGTGTAAAGTTTGATTACCTTAGCTGCCACCGGAATGAGCATTGGAACCACTCTAAAGCAGTTATAACACGAATTGCAAAAGCACGAAGTTCGTTCTGCCGAATGAAGAAAGCTTTATGTAATCAATCTTTTAACTTACAGCTTCGAGTGCGTATGTTGCGTTGGTATGTTTCCTCTATACTTTATACCGAGCTAGTAGAGTTATGGTAACACCACCTGATTAGCATTCGGTAGGTAAAGGGTTCGATTCCCGTTACCTTCTGCCTTGAGCTTAAAAGCTCAAGCAGCCCGCCCTCCCTCTTAGGGTGGGAATAAAACACGTGGCCTTTTCCTTTTATATCCTTTATTATGGTGCCGAAGCATAGACGTTAACAGACATTACCACAATGCGGCTACAATTATTTGAACTACCAACGTATGCTGCGAATATCATACACGCATCGCGTTACAGATGATACGCAGTGCATGACAAAAGATAAGGATTAAAAGAAGAAAAATGTCTTACTTTGGACATACTCTTAGAGGTAAAAAGTTCGATCCCTTACAGCTAATAATGCAAGGCAAGGTTGCAGGCAAACGGGGACCAGACCGAAGGGGTATCTCATGGCTTAAGAACTTAAAACAGTAGACAGGTCTTACTTTGGCAGGATTATTTAGATCCGCCATAAACAAATTAATATGGCCTCGGATGATCGTCAACACCCACTGAGGGTATAACACCATAAGAAGAAAGATACCTCTATTTCTTTATATTACTTCAGTTGCAATTTGACCGAAACCTGTTTTTGGAATTGTTTTATTTGGTAACAAATCTTGACATCAAGTTACAACAAACAAAATACACCCACACCTACCACACGGTTATGTGTAGTATGTGGGTGTGATTTTTTTTGTTACAGATCCTGCCGCAGTTCCAGTGACTCAGATTTTACATCAAGCTACAAAATGTGTAAAGTACCTTTCACAATGTTAAGCATTAATTAATTTGACCATTCTAATAATCAATATTTCTACTTAACGTTGGTAATACGTGCTCTTCCTTACCCTATTCGTAATAAACCACAAAAACCGTCTCTTTGAAACGATAACCAAACTTATATACCCCAGAATGACCATTTGAATCTACAAAGATCAACTTCTAAACTTGAAAAAAACCTTCAACTAGTGTAAAATGCGGCACTCCTACTACTGGTTTATCCAAGCAATTGAATAACCTTGATTATATTTAGTCTCATTCTCTACATTAGGGAGTGTACACAAATATACTTATTATATTTAATATTAATATGTCTATTTTTTTAAACAGTTTGTTTCAATAAAAGTGCTCAGGCACAACACAGAAGGAATTGCCATTTTGCTTACCAAACCAAAACTGACAGCTACTCAACCGATATCAAATATGCTAACTTCTATAAAAGTCGCAACACCTAGAATTTGTTGAACGATTTTATTGAAATTTTCGTCAACCATGTCTTTCATTAGAACAAACAAACCATTAAAATTTGAATAAAATCCAGCTAGTAATTTTTTTTTGTTATTTTCATTTGCGCTTAGTAACAATAAATTTGAAGAAATAAACAGTGTGTAATTAAATCTCAATTTTGCAAATTGTTTGTTCACAATTTTGTTCTGAACTTGAGAACAATTCTAAAACTAGGTCAACATCAACATTTTCCCCAATTGACTGAGTTTGAACGTGGCCGCATTATTGGCATTAGAGAGACCGTACTCGCTAAGAGAAATTGCTCGTCGTGTAAACCGAAATGTTACAACGGTATTGAGATGTTGGTCCAAATGGTCCGAGGAAGGGGTGCAACAACGTCGACGTGGATCTGGATGTCCCCTCAGCACTACAGATCGCGAAGAACGTCGCTTAAGACCTTTGGCCACAAGAGACAGATTTTTAACAACTCGATCGACTGCAACTGATTGGATGAGAGATGTAGAACCCATAATCTATTCATCGCCGGATAGGGTCTTATGGGGTGCGTTCATATCGTCCATTTTTATGTCTTCCTCTTACACCACTTTACCGTCTACGCAGGCTAGAATGGAGCAACGAAAGAGCGAATTGAGCGCAAGAATGGCATCGAATTGTGTTTAGTGACGAGTCCCGATTTTGCTTGTGGGCCCACGAGTGACGATATGGGGTGCAATATGTTACGGTAACAGATCACCCTTGGTCTTCATTGATGGCAACTTAAATGCCGCTGGTTATATTGCCAATGTGCTAGAACCCGTTACGCTTCCATATCTTCAGGGGCTGGAAAATCCAATTTTCCAACAGGATAATGCGCGCCCTCATACGGCAAGGGCTAAAACACTTTTTTTGGAAGAAGCTAACATTGTCGTCCTCCCATGGCCTGCTCGGTCGCCTGATTTGTAGCCCATTGAACATGTATGGGATAAGGTCGGTAGGTGACTGGGTAATTTACCACACCCTCCAGATAATGTACACGATCTCCTGCTACGGATTCAAGAAGCTTGGGTTGATATACCATAGGCAGCTATAGATCACTTGATTGATAGCATGCCACGCCGTCTAAATGAGTGCATTACAAATCGTGGCGGAGCAACTCATTATTGAAAAGAAAATTTTTAGCTTTTGTTTTTTTGTGTTCAAATTTTAATCGTTTGTTCTAATGAACGACATAGTTGACGAAAATTTCAATAAAATTGTTCAATAAATTCTAGGTGTTGCAATTTTTATGGAAGTGAGTATATGAATGGGTATTTACATTTTGTTCGTAACACCAAATAGATAATTTAGAATCTTTCCAGTTAATTATGGTTATGATTTCGTTGTAAACGAAAGTAGACTTGCACACAAATGGCGCTGTCGATTGAACTATTACTGTAAGAGCTCACTTACGTTCGGGATGTAACTGCAAAAACCATGCCATTGAATTAAGATTTATTTTTAATATCGATATCTGGGGAGGACTGAAAACCATCTTGTACCCTCATTAGTGACCGAGAAAACAGATTGCATACAATGGGAGGCTTACTATAAGAAAGTAAACCATTTTATTCACAAATTGCAACAACATACAAAACTGGAGGATATTTAGAAAACTAGGTAATTCATCTTAAAAGGAAACCAAGAACTACTTTATTGATTATTTTACACTTTATTATGTTTTCATTCCGGCCGTGTTTAATACAAGGTGAAAAAAAAACGGGAACTTTTTAATGATCCAATGAAACCAAGAGTTATGAAAGAAAAACATTTTATTCATAGTAATTAAAACCTTAAAACTTGTCATTTAAGAAACATTAATGGAATTTATCATTTTTTAGAATTACGTCCTTTAGATGACGTCCTCTTGTACGAATGTATTCTTGAAACCTGCTGCTGGTATCCCTCATTGCCCACTGTAACACCCCAGCTGGGATATCTTGAATTTCATCCCGAATTCTCTGTTTTAACTCATCCAGAGTACTTACTCTAGTCGTGTACACTTTACTCTTGAGATAGCCCTACAAAAAAAAAATCACAAAACAGACAAATCTGGCGATCTAGGGGGCCAGGAAACGTTACCGAATCTTGAGATCACACTGTTACCAAACTCAATTCTCGCACAGCTTCCATTAATTGCCGTGCAGTGTGATGTAGCTCCATCCTGTTGAAACCAGCTTCCTAGAACGTGTGGAAAATTGTTCAGTTGAGGTGTAAGGAAAGTTTGTAACATCTCTACGTAACGATCCGCATTCACAGTTGCTGTGATCCCGTGTTCGTTTGCAACAAATAAGGTCCGATGATTCCATGTACTGAAACAGCACACCGTACTGTCACCTTACTAGCGTGTAAAGGGCGCTCGTGAACTTCCTTGGGATTTGTTCGGCTCATTCACGTACCCTGTGAGATGAAAATGGGCCTCACCTGACACCCACAACTTGTCATTGTTTATGTTTGTCATTTGTTGACAGAATTTTAATCGCAACTGGTAATCGTTTTTCTTCAATTGTTGCACTATCTGCAGCTTTTACGCATGAAATTTCAAATCTAAATGAAGAATTCTGCGAACATTCTCCCGGGACATTTCAACCGCAGCTGCTTCCTTACGAATTGAAGGCCGTGGGCTCCGTAAAACAGACTCGTGTACAACATCAATGTTCTGTGGAGTACGTGCACTTCTTGGTCGTCCTGTTGGCAGATACGGTCTCTTCAAAGTTATTAATCCAACGTTTTATCGCGTATTTTGACGGCGGACATCATGGCGTCCAAAGTTGTAAAAACGTCGGAACTCCCTCTGCACACCTTGCAAACTATCACCGTTTTTATAAAACATTTTTGTGGCTAACGCACGCTGTTGCCCGTTCCACTGAACCATGGTTCCAAAAATGGCAGAGTGTTTACTTGCGCACGGATCCCGCAGTGCTGTTCTCTGCTCATGGCTGCCACTACGCATTTCTGTTGCACCCTGGATTTGTCAAGTAAAATGTATTTCACATTTTCTTTCTACGTGCATTTACACACTTAGAGCGTTTACATTGACCATGCCAGGTTTATGTGTAATATTCATTTATTGATAGGTAGATATTTTATTCTCGTACTAAATGCTCCGTAACGGAGTATATAGCTTTATGAGGTAGTCAAAGCATAACAGTTTGCCAAATAAATTTTCTCTTCAATAATAATAGATTACAAACTTTCATTACGTGTGCGTATGTACTTTTCCATTCATTAAAAGGTTAATACTTGGTAAACAATTGTGTAAAACGTATTTTCATCAAAGCAAGGCTTCCATTCAATATTCTGAGTCACATTAATAGTCAGCATTCCAACATAACAATTTATTGCAGAAATTTATGGTATCCTTTTCAGAATGCTAGACATGCCGTTAAAATGGAAATGTCATACGTACAAGATAAAACTCGAAGGGGATTTATAGTCGACACGATAACTGATTTCTTTTTAATTCAAATAAACAGCGTAACAATAGTAAATATATTATTTAACTTTAACACGCAACAGGAAAATGGATTTTGTGCTAATTTTCTTGATAATGTTAAACCATTAATTTTATTTAAAAAGAGCTCATTTTATATAAAAGGCGCAATAATTGTGAATATTGTATACCGCGGTGTCAGGATTTGAGTGTCTGTGTTACAAAAGTAATCGTAAACTGTTAAGAATTGATTTAAAGCAAAAGTTTCAATTACATTCAAACCCATTCTATCCACTTAAACAGACTGACTACTTTTAAAGTCTAGACAACTAAGTTTTGCAAAATGCGTTTTAATTCATTGTGTTGTGGTAGCCATAACTGGTAACAAGGAAGTTTGCGGGACTGTAAGTTAGTGCTGTGGGTCATCCTTGTGAATAATGGTAGTTAGACGTGCACAGAATACTACACATTTTTACAATTTTTTAGCAAGAAGGTTGAAATAAGTTCAGAATTGTCAAACGACGTTTATTTCTGTTCGTAAAATATTATACTTTTTTTGTGTTATTGTGATTAAATTTTATGAACAAAGGGAAATAGAAACAAAATAACTTTGACTTTTAAGTTTGATCGTCCGTAAACGAGTTTTTAATATTACTACGCGACAAATATTGACATTGCATCTTTGTATATGTCTAAATATAATTTCTGATGTGGATGTTGGAACAAAGAATAAGGTATATTGCTTTTTACAGGCTCAGTTACTAGGTGTCGCCTAGGTTAATTAAAATTAACGATTTGGAGAAGAAGGCCATGCGTTTTACTAAGATGTAGAATAACGAAAATACTGCTTTAAAATTTATACGTATCCTCTCGTAAATCCCAATATCGATAATACGTTTCATATGGCGGCACTACGATCCGTATTTTTCAGTTGACTGTCATCAATGATTCCCGTTGAGCCTGCTCCAGCGGATATGTCGCCCCGGATAGAAAGACAAATTACTGCCCTTTAAGAATTTATCTTTTTTAAATAACGCTACATATTATTATTTATCAATAAAAATAAAATCATTTTATTCAATTTTCAATAAAAAGATATATTTAGGATGAAACGTATAACCTAACATAATATCAAGCAGTACAACAAAGTACTAATTCAGAAATACTAGGGTGGACCATAAAAAATGTCGTTTTTTTTAGAGTTCCTTATTGGGCCCTTCTGCTCCTATCTAGAAAATATTTTATATGTTAATGCTATGCAGTATTAAAAGCTAATCAAGCAGACGAATGTCCCCGTCCAATTTTCTCCTGATATTCTTTTGTTTCTAACTAACAATAAATGTCAAAACGTCAAAATGGCTGAAGAAAAACCGCCGCAGTTAAAAAAATATGCGAAGTGGAAGGGGAACGAATAGTGGACATTCATACGGTGCTGCGCTGGTTTAAAATCTCAAAAGGAAACAAGGTTCTGATCGGGCCAACTCGTTAAGTAACGCTGAACTTCGAGATGTTGTTGAAGCAAATCCATCGACAAGTACCCGTAAGTTGTCAGCAGAGCTTGGGTATTCCAAAGAAACCGTAAGACGCCATTTGCATCAACTTGGAAAAACCAATAGACGCTGTAAAGTAGTACCTCCCGACTTAACCCCTGCAATGGTAGCAAGGCGAGCTCAGGTTTGTGATCAACTGCTTTCCATTCCTTGGGACGAACGTTTGTTTGTACGGATCGTTACTTGCGATGATAAGTGAATTTACTGCCATAATACTAGCACAGAAAATCAGTGGATTACTCTTGGGTAACCTGCATTGCGAGTTCCCAAACGAGAAAGGCTCCAAAGGAAAGTTATGCTTTGTGTATGGTGGAATTTTGAAGGGGTTATTCACTTTGAGTTGGTTCCTGATGAGCAGACGATTGATGATAACCTTTACAGTCAACTGTTGGAAGGGATGCATAATGCTCTAAGTCGGCGTTACCCTGGATTGGTGAACAGACGACGGGCAATTCTGCAACAAGACGCCAGACCTCATACTGCAGCTGAAGCTCAACAACAAATTAGGGAATTGAATTTGGAGCTGCTTCTTCATCCAGCTTATAGCCCGGACCTTGCCCCTTTCGATGATCACCTATTCCGATCGATGGCGCACTTCCTTCGTGGACGGCATTTTACAAGTGTTGAGGAAGTTGAAGCTGCATACCGAGAATTTTTTAATTCCAAAGATGCTACATGGTATCGTCGTGGCATTGAAGATCTTGCAGAACGATGGCGAAAGATATTACTTTACAATGGTTTATACTTTAGTGAATAAAAGTTTTCATTTGTTATTTTATCATTAACTTCATTTTTTCACAAAAAAAAGTAATTTTTTATAGGACATCCTAATATCTGTACCTAGCCAAAAATTATTAGCTATAGTTGAAATTATGAGAGAATTTCGATATCAGATTAGCGCTTTTATTCAAACACTAGGATCGAACATGCGACTTTGTCGTTTTTACCCATGTTATATAACGAAGACGGCAAGAGATTTGTTGTGTATAACCTCGTGGGTGGTGAACTAAAACCTACACTGCACGTTAAAACGTAGGTTCAATTTAAGTATATACGTTACAATAAGATGCAAATATGCATCGGCATGTCTTTACATAAATGACAAATATCGACTATACAGCGGTGATTCAATTTTTTTTACTTATATCGGTTGAAAAATGTTATAAACTTAACTAAATGAAATTGAATAATTCTCATATATTTAAAAAATGCATACATTGATTATGACGACATAATAATCAATTAATTATAAAATCGTTTTACTGTCTAATTGCTTACGGTTCAATAGGGCGCTTACATTTTAAATTATATTTTTTACAAATTGACAATTATTATTTTCAGTTATTTTTGTAACTTTTAACCATAATTGTATAAAAAAAAGAATTCCAGTTAAGAAAACTGAAATTTGAAAGTTTTTTTTTGGCTTCGGAAAGCGTTTTTAATTTCAATTTTACACAAAAACACGAACTTTACTTCACAAAATTCAAAAACTGAAATTTAATTTTAAAATATGTGTAGATACTTTCATTATTTTCAGTTATTTTTGTAACTTTTAACCATAATTGTATAAAAAAAAAGAATTCCAGTTCAGAAAACTGAAATTTGAAAGTTTTTTTTTGGTTTCGGAAAGCGTTTTTAATTTCAATTTTACACAAAAACACGAACTTTACTACACAAAATTCAAAAACCGTAATAAAACACTTATCTTTTTTGGTTTTCTTAATGGTGTATATATAATTATACAATCTAAACATTTCGATAACATTTACAGTTATCTTCGTCAGTAGTAATATTATCTATTAAAATTGTTAGATATGTTGAAATAATTTTGTCAAAGTTGAAAAATTAAAACATAAACATTAGCCTGCTGTTAATACAACAGTTTGGGAAACATATAAAGCCAACTATAGAATTAAATTTTAGTAAAGAGTGACTGGGTCATTAAAAATTAAATATTGTCTTAAAGATGACTAATCAAACCACCGTCTAAACAGTCGAAGGCTAACAATAAAAAATGTCCGCCAAAATACACATTTAACAAAATTTAATCAGGTTATGATGTAAGTCTAAAGTTGTGAAATCTTCAATCTGAAAATGATGGACGCATTCAGAAATATAAACATGACATCAAAGAAAATAATCCAATTAAATCTAACAAATAAATATCTTTGTCAATAATTGCAAGTGTTGTTAACAATGAAAATTATAATACAGAACGTTTTTTGTAATTTTTTAATTTTAATCTTAATTTCTACTACTTATGTTAAATTATAGTGCTGTGGCAATTTAACATATGATTGGTAAAGCATTTGCTTCAAGATCTACGAAAAACACAGCAAAAAACCTAGACATAACAAAAGTCAAAATTAAAACCAAAATCAAGACGTATCATCATGCCTTTTTTTAATTATATGCCAAAACTTATTTATACGGAGATTTTCTTCTTCTCTATTAAAATTATTAGGGTGTTTATATATCTTAATAGCTTCACGTTGTAAACGAACATAAACCAATATTTCTATATTGTCAAATTGAGTGACATGATTTAGATTATTGGTCAGCCACCGTAGACTTCTCTGGTTGACCTAATCTACAAAATCTCATATATACCTTACGTCTTGTATCAAAGCTACGTTTTGTGGTTACAATGTATCCTTTTCCAAGTGAACAAATAACTTATACACCTCGGAAGATGATAATGGGTTTGAACCATCTTTAGGTGGTCTTAAATGTTCTTCAATTTTTCTTGTAGGTTCAAAAGTAGTCTTGATGCCCTATTTAATTAAGATTTTTTCAATTCTATCTGTAACTTTAGCTATAAAAGGAAGAAAAACTGTACCAACATTAAGAACTGGTTTTTCATTAAGATTACGTCTAGAAGGTGTAATAACATAATTAATATCTGTAAGTGAATATCCATTATCTTGTGAGGATTTTGTTAAATATTTGTAACGAGCCAGAATTGAGTAAGATAAATTAATTATTATTTTAATAAAAATTATTAAGATAATGTTTTAATAATAATTCATTTTTATTCCAGTGCCAGATAAAGGTAAATAATCAGCACTTTTGCGTGCGCACCAGTACCCCACTTGCACGATGTGCAGAATCGTTGCGACATTTCCTACCAAAACTCCACTCAGTCGCAAGGTTTATAAGCGAAATTTGGGCACTTTTAAATTACTTCTATCTGTGGAACGCTTCTCTACAGATATTCTCCTGCCTGCCTGTTTTGTAATAATTTATTATTACACCTGAAACTGCTATTTGTAGAACGCATCTCTGCAAATATACTCTCCTGCCTGCCTGTTTGTAATAATTTATTTATTACACCTAAATTTCTCTATTCGAGAACATAACCGCCTGACAGCTCTTAAAGCAATTTCAATTAAATTTAAATAGAATTCAAATACTCCGAAGTATAACCGATTTTTATGAAAATAGTTGTAATACCTAGAAATTCCTATTAACCAACCATCCTTAAGAAAGTAATTGACGTCAAAGAGGTTTTGCGTATTATACTGATCTTCGGTAGATTGACTGGTTAAGACCGGCGATCACCTGGATTATTATAGGGCTTCTCCTAGCAAATGAGGCTTTAAGCAACGTCTGGAAGTTCAAATCGAGCGCTATAACCTCCAAAAACGGCAATTACCACGTCCATCCTGAACCACCTGTATAAAGTTCTACATATTCATAGTGTCCGTTATAACTTTGAATAAGTAGAATCCCTAGAATTTGTTGATTTAGCTCGAGCTCCCTGCTTGGCTATCAACACGTAAAATTGAGCTATCCTGAAACACCTGTATAAGTTCTATATATTCACAGTGTCCGTAATAACTTTGAATAAATAGGATCTCTAAGATTCGTTAATTTAGACTATTGAGCCCATTGGCTTGGCTATTAACGAAATTATAAACGAACAACCAATATATCCTGAACCTCCTGTATATAATTCTATGTATTCGAAGCGTCCGTTACAGCTTTGAATAAATAGAATCACTAGAATTTGTTGATTTAGCTCGAGCTCCCTGCTTGGCTATCAACACTTATAATTTACTTCCCCTGTATATCACAAAAATATACCTGAATATCAAAATCCCAATTTGTTACCGAAAACCAACCTGAATTGGGTAAAATATTACATTTATACAACTAAAAGTAAATTTTACGTTTTACTTCAAAAGTAAAAGAATTTCTATTTCAAAATAAGAAATCCATTACATTAATTAGAATAAAGCAATTTATTCTGCTTTAACAATTAATACTGAAGATAATTCGTCGTAGGGAAAAATACATATCCCTTTCCACAAATAAGAAATCATATTCAATTATAGTAAAGAATCATCCTATTTTGTATTAAATCAAACGAAGGTCAACGTTCCATTTTATAAATTGAATGAACTCTTATCAACATTTTCAACCACACATGTTTGAAAATATTCATGCATCACCTAAACCTTTCAAATCGTAAATTACGACTTGCAACCGTTGCATAACCCCTTGTAGATATTTTGATTGTATATAGTATTTATAGTTAATTAGAATTTCCCTTAGAAATTAAATATATAACACCCAACCGTTGCCTAACCCAAAATTGTATTAACACAAATCGTGTACATACCAAAACCTGTGTTGGTCCTGCTATTTCTTTAACCTGTTCCGGATTGCAAAACGTTACTTAAGCAAAATAAGTAATAAAGAGCCAGTCCCTGATAGAAATTTGAATTACGCTTTAACCTCACTTCAGAAACATTTTCTTAAACACCAAATAAAATAAATCAGAATAAACTTACCTGGCCAAAAACACAGTAATCCTCCGTGAAATTGTACACACACCCTTGTATTATTTACACCTGAACACGTTATAATTTTGTTTAGAAATAAACAAAATCCACCATTTATTTAGTTGTTTTAAATACTGTATATAACGCGGTTGATTTACAGAGAGTTGAAAACCGACCATCGACACACAGGCGACCTCTGGGCCGAAAGTACACAACCCAGAATTACCACCTCCAGCGTCAAGGAAGCCGGAGCACGCGGGTGTACAGTGGGCTGCCGCAGACCAGGCGCAATTAGAAATAAATATTAATTTATTTCTTGCAGAAGCGTTTAGTTAAGAAGTTCCTTTTATTTTACCAGAATACTTTTTATTTTTTACTTTGATTTATTGTAACCATAAATATTTTGTTTAAATATATGTATTAAACCGAGGTACGGTATTGTTTAATAGGTATATGAGTCTAAAAGCAATCCACCCCTACTCCCTGACCTAGCCGAGGTAAACACAAAATAATTAGTAAGCTATCCTTAAAAGAGAACCTGTGCTCATCCCAAAAAAAGGGGCTTACAAAATGGCGCTCAACGTAAAGGGCTAGAAATAGTCATCCCTATCCTGTAGACTTAAATATAACTATTAAATATAACCAGGTAAAAATACATGTAACCGAACTAATTTTATTTTACAATTTTCCAGAAGAACGAGTCCAGAACATCAAAATTAATTTTTATTACAGATAAATAACCTGCAGTACCAGGATATCCCTGATGTAATTTACAGATTACAACACCAGTAACTTAATTTTAATTTTACAGAAATTAGGTATTCCAGACAAGATTCCAGATTGGTCGTAAATAGCAACCAATATAATTAATAATTATTAATCTATTTCAGAGATTGAATTATTGTTGTAAAAGTAATTTAAACATTAATTCCAGCTTAAAACTAATACAGTTTTGTTTCAGAAACTAAAATCAAATTTACATTTGTTACAGGAAAATTAAAATTAATAGTTTATACATAAAATAATATTTCTTTTCCAGTTATTTAAATAATTGTGTAAAACCATTAAACCTGCCAGCAAACACTTCACCAAAATGAGTACATCAAAAAGCACAGAAGATATTCGTGTCAGCTGGGTGTACGAACTCAGAAAAGATGCACTTATTGAAGAAGCAAGAAAGTATCGCCTGGACCCTTCGGGAAATGTAGAAGAGTTAAGAACTCGTCTAACACACTTCTTACGTACTGGAGAAGGTACCATAATACAACCAGCAGCCGCTCCATTAATTCCTGAAACCTTATTTTCATTACCGTCAAATTCACCACCAGAGATGTTACCTGTAGAACCCATAAATAAAAGTGCAGCGACCTGCGATCGCGTACGCAAATGGGGCCTCAAATATGATGGTGTAGGAGATCCATTATCGTTCTTGGAAAGAATCCAAGAGTTACAAACATGCTACCAGATACCCGGACAAGAATTGCTGTTAGCCCTTCCTGAGCTATTTAAAGAAAATGCCCTCTTGTGGTACCGAAACAACCGAATTCACTGGAAAACTTGGGATCAATTTCTATATTCATTTCAGCTACAATTTCTACCACCTAGATATCACAGCCGTCTCGAAGAAGAAATTAGAAATCGCGTGCAACGTCCTAAAGAGAAGGCACTTGATTTCGTAACTGCCATCTCAACCCTGATGCGTAGGCATGGAAGGATGTCCGATACTGCCCAAATGGAAAGAATTTATGATAATCTAAGAACAGAATATAAATTCTACATTAGGCAACAAGATTTTAACAACTTATCTGAACTCCTGGCCATGACGAATCAGTACGAAATGCTGCCTCAACGTACTCACAGTCCTCCTGTAACTCGTAGTCCAAGTCGTGTACATTTCAGCAGCGTGACTATGCAATCAGCCACTACTGCACCGAAAACCAGACCTGAAAGGTTAGAAATTAATCTGGAAACCAGCACCAATAATACTTACCGGAGAGAAGAGGTATGTTGGACCTGCGGAGAGAAAGGCCACTTCAGAGGAAATTGTCGTGGGACCTTCAAAGCTTTTTGCTCGAGATGTGGTAAGCAAGGAGTGTTATCCAAAATTGCCCCTGCTCTAAGTCGGAAACGGATCACGCCGGTAAAGGAGATGCAGGCACCTTTGGTAACACCGGCGAATAACGAAGAACACTGCAGTCAACTTACAACTCCCCCCGAAGGTTGGAATGACTGGTTACACCAGATAAAACAATTTTTCAAGGAAGCACCAGCACCATCACTTCAACCCATGTCCACAGATGATCGACTCTTCATCCTCCTGCACATCTTCCAGAAACCAATGAAGGCCTTGATAGATACAGGCGCTTCTAAGACCTACTTTGGTCCACAAGTAAAGAATTTACTCGTACGTCACCAAATATATCCCGAATCACTGGCCAATGATGCTGTAAGACTAGCCGATGGATCCATTACAGAATCATTGGGACAATATCGATTTCCTGTAGAAATAGGAACCAGAAACTACAATATTTTAGCACATTACTTACCCACTTTATCCACAGACCTAGTGATAGGATTGGATTTCCTCCAGATAACCCAGGCCATCAAACAACCAGGAAATAAAAGTATGGAACTCCAGGGCGAGGTGATTCACTTACAATCCGATTGTAAGCCTGGTCTTAATGGAATTCATGGTCCTGAAGAACACCAGCTGTCAAAATTAAACCAATTCCTAGAGGAAGAATTAGCAAAATTTAATCCATCCCCAGGAAGGACGAGTAGCGTTACTCACCGTATTAAATTGCTCCCAGGAGCTGAACCAGTCAAACAGCGCTACTATCCACGAAATCCTGCCATACAAGCAATTATAAACCAAGAAGTAGACGAAATGCTTGCTGCAGACATCATAGAGCCAGCTCAAAGTCCGTGGAGCTCTCCAGTGGTGTTGGTGAAGAAACCGTCAGGAAAATACAGATTCTGTATAGATTACAGAAAGGTAAATAAGGTAACAGTTAGAGACGCATATCCCTTACCTTATATACAGGGCATCCTGGACCAACTGCGAGAAGCCCAGCACCTCAGCACATTGGACCTTAAGCAGGGTTATTGGCAAGTTCCAATGGCAGCCGACAGCAAACAAATCACTGCATTCACTGTCCCTGGCCGAGGATTGTTCCAATTCAAGGTATTACCATTTGGACTGCACTCAGCTCCTGCAACATTTCAAAGGTTATTAGACATTGTTATTGGACCAGAAATGGTAGGAAAAGCGTTTGTTTACCTGGACGACATCATTGTGCTAGGGAAAACATTCGAGGAACACCTACAAAATTTAAGGGAAGTGTTCCAACGTCTCCGCACACATGGATTAGAATTACAAGTGGACAAATGTCAATTTTGTCGAACACATCTCCGGTATTTAGGACACATCGTCACCGCCCAGGGAATCCTGCCTGATCCAGAAAAAAGTCGAGGCCCTCGTCCAGCTCGAGCCGCCTCGCAACACAAGACAACTCCGGAGATTCCTAGGATTAGCCTCCTGGTACCGGAAGTACATATCAAAATTTGCGCTACAAACACAACCGCTAACTCGCCTCCTAAAGAAAGGAGCAAAATACGAATGGGAAAAGGAGCAACAAGAAGTCTTTCTAGCAATCAAGGAAGCACTCATCTCACCCCCTGTATTGGCCTGCCCCGACTTTACAAAGCCCTTCATCCTACAGACCGACGCCAGTACCACCGGACTAGGAGCGGTGTTGACGCAAGGTGAAGGACAGCACGAGAGAGTGATTGCTTACATTAGCCGTGCCCTCCTCCCGGCCGAGAAAAATTACTCCACCATCGAGTTGGAATGCTTAGCCGTAGTTTATGCGGTACAGAAACTAAAAGGGTACCTAGAGGGCTATCACTTTACGGTGATGACAGACCACCGGAGTTTGAAGTGGTTACGAACTCTCGAGAAGCCCACCTCCCGTCTGGCCCGTTGGATATTAGAACTTCAGCAATTCGATTTTGAAGTGCAATACCGCACAGGATCCACCAACATAGTAGCCGACGCATTATCTCGAATCCATGAACCCAAACCGGAAATAAATACTATGGAAGAGATAACCGAAGACTTGGAGTGCCCCTGGTACAGACGAACGGCTGAACTAGTAAGAAAACACCCTGACCAGCATAAACAATATAAACTACAAGGTCGCCAGCTGTACAAACAATTTCCTTATTCGTCCCCGGAAATAGAAGCCGGAGTGCATAACAAGTGGAAGATATGCGTTCCGACACATCGCCGCAAGCACATCTTAAAAGAATGTCACGACAAACCAGCCGCAGGACACTTCGGTATCGCGAAAACTATCTCCAGGGTGTACCAACATTATTACTGGCCAGGAATAAAAGGAGACGTGATTCGCCACATAAAATCCTGCATAACCTGCAACCAATACAAGACCCCTACACATAAACCGGCCGGCGAACTACACTTTACAAAAACCGGACAACCCTGGCAAACAATTAGTTCCGATATAATAGGACCACTACCTCGATCCAGAAAAGGTAATAAATTTTTGTTAGTTTTCCAGGACAAACTCACAAAATGGGTGGAATTGATTCCCCTACGCCATGCCACCAGCGGACTCATCATCCAGGCCATGAAGGACTATGTCATCTTTAGATTTGGAAATCCCGTACAGCTCACGACCGACAACGGACCACAATACATAAGCCGCACCTTCAGTTCCTTCCTGGAGGAACACGGAATCCAACACCGTCGCACACCCCCCTACTCCCCCCAGGCCAACCCAGTCGAACGGGCCAATAAAGTAATCGGCACCCTGCTAGCCCAGCTGACCGGGAAGGATCAAAAAGATTGGGACCTAAATATCAGTGAAATCAGGTTTGCAATTAACTCAGTTAACCACTCTGCTACAGGTTTCTCCCCCGCAAGTCTCAACCTAGGTAGAGAATTAACTACACCAGCCGCGTGGCATACCCAGGATACTCCATCACCCGATGTTGCCGATCTTACTGTTAAAGAACAACAAAGACACATGAAGAGAGTGGAAGTCCTCCGACAGCTGGCTAGAGAAACACTCTCCCAATCCTTTGTACAACAGAAGAAATATTACGATCTCCGTCGACGACCTTATCGTCCCCGCCAGGGAGAACTCGTATTTCGGCGAACACACGCGTTATCCAACAAAGCCCGGGATTTTGCGGCAAAATTGGCCCCAAAATATGAAGGACCGTTACAAGTGAGTAGAATTATTTCACCAGTGATTGTAGAATTACAGAATCCTGACAACCGGAAGATGGTGGGACAGGCACATGTAAAGGACGTTAAACCTGCGCACATAAAACCCCCTCTCACCCAACATTTAGGAGGAATTCTCCCCACCGGTAACCAAATGGAGGGGACGACCCAAAGGATAGAAAAGGCGAGGACAAGACGACCAACGGTCAGTCTCCGAGATGGCACCAGTTTAATTAAAACTTCGACGCCGAAGAAACAAATTGGTAATCCGCCCATGGCTACCCGAACGGTATAGACGACCAGGTACTGAACATTTACCACCAATTTTCCTGTCAAAATCTAAACCTATTTCCATTAGTCCCTGTCCTCTACCCAAAACTCCCGATATCGCTACGTCCGCACCAACTACTAATCAATTCTCCCCCTGTTACTTCACACCGACGACTCCGACACAAAACCCTCCTGCCCGTACCTGGGAACTCTCCCCGGAACCAGCCACCCCGCCTGCCTTGCCTATAACACCTAGAACTCCCGAACATCTCAAGGAAATGCTGAGGAAGCTAGACGAGTTGGAACTACATCCATCAATGGACACCGTATGTAGTACGGAGGATCTGGGAATAACGCCCCTAACCGTCCATATACCGGAACCCGCAGTTAAGAAACCACCGACTCCTATAACGCAACGCCTGTCGTGGCGAAATAAGAAGAACCGGCGACGGGTAAGACTGCCGTTGGGCGACGGAACCTTCCTGCGGGTCAAGCGCAGCCAGGCCAACGAGTTGGGGTTAATAAACCTAGTATAATTCACCCGAAGAGAGGGAGGTATGTAACGAGCCAGAATTGAGTAAGATAAATTAATTATTATTTTAATAAAAATTATTAAGATAATGTTTTAATAATAATTCATTTTTATTCCAGTGCCAGATAAAGGTAAATAATCAGCATTTTTGCGTGCGCACCAGTACCCCACTTGCACGATGTGCAGAATCGTTGCGACATTTCCTACCAAAAACTCCACTCAGTCGCAAGGTTTATAACCGAAATTTGGGCACTTTTAAATTACTTCTATCTGTGGAACGCTTCTCTACAGATATTCTCCTGCCTGCCTGTTTTGTAATAATTTATTATTACACCTGAAACTGCTATTTGTAGAACGCATCTCTGCAAATATACTCTCCTGCCTGCCTGTTTGTAATAATTTATTTATTACACCTAAATTTCTCTATTCGAGAACATAACCGCCTGACAGCTCTTAAAGCAATTTCAATTAAATTTAAATAGAATTCAAATACTCCGAAGTATAACCGATTTTTATGAAAATAGTTGTAATACCTAGAAATTCCTATTAACCAACCATCCTTAAGAAAGTAATTGACGTCAAAGAGGTTTTGCGTATTATACTGATCTTCGGTAGATTGACTGGTTAAGACCGGCGATCACCTGGATTATTATAGGGCTTCTCCTAGCAAATGAGGCTTTAAGCAACGTCTGGAAGTTCAAATCGAGCGCTATAACCTCCAAAACGGCAATTACCACGTCCATCCTGAACCACCTGTATAAAGTTCTACATATTCATAGTGTCCGTTATAACTTTGAATAAGTAGAATCCCTAGAATTTGTTGATTTAGCTCGAGCTCCCTGCTTGGCTATCAACACGTAAAATTGAGCTATCCTGAAAACACCGGTATAAGTTCTATTATTCAGTGTCCGTAATAACTTTGAATAAATAGGATCTCTAAGATTCGTTAATTTAGACTATTGAGCCCATTGGCTTGGCTATTAACGAAATTATAAACGAACAACCAATATATCCTGAACCTCCTGTATATAATTCTATGTATTCGAAGCGTCCGTTACAGCTTTGAATAAATAGAATCACTAGAATTTGTTGATTTAGCTCGAGCTCCCTGCTTGGCTATCAACACTTATAATTTACTTCCCCTGTATATCACAAAAATATACCTGAATATCAAAATCCCAATTTGTTACCGAAAACCAACCTGAATTGGGTAAAATATTACATTTATACAACTAAAAGTAAATTTTACGTTTTACTTCAAAAGTAAAAGAATTTCTATTTCAAAATAAGAAATCCATTACATTAATTAGAATAAAGCAATTTATTCTGCTTTAACAATTAATACTGAAGATAATTCGTCGTAGGGAAAAATACATATCCCTTTCCACAAATAAGAAATCATATTCAATTATAGTAAAGAATCATCCTATTTTGTATTAAATCAAACGAAGGTCAACGTTCCATTTTATAAATTGAATGAACTCTTATCAACATTTTCAACCACACATGTTTGAAAATATTCATGCATCACCTAAACCTTTCAAATCGTAAATTACGACTTGCAACCGTTGCATAACCCTTGTAGATATTTTGATTGTATATAGTATTTATAGTTAATTAGAATTTCCTTAGAAATTAAATATATAACACCCAACCGTTGCCTAACCCAAAATTGTATTAACACAAATCGTGTACATACCAAAACCTGTGTTGGTCCTGCTATTTCTTTAACCTGTTCCGGATTGCAAAACGTTACTTAAGCAAAATAAGTAATAAAGAGCCAGTCCCTGATAGAAATTTGAATTACGCTTTAACCTCACTTCAGAAACATTTTCTTAAACACCAAATAAAATAAATCAGAATAAACTTACCTGGCCAAAAACACAGTAATCCTCCGTGAAATTGTACACACACCCTTGTATTATTTACACCTGAACACGTTATAATTTTGTTTAGAAATAAACAAAATCCACCATTTATTTAGTTGTTTTAAATACTGTATATAACGCGGTTGATTTACAGAGAGTTGAAAAACCGACCATCGACACACAGGCGACCTCTGGGCCGAAAGTACACAACCCAGAATTACCACCTCCAGCGTCAAGGAAGCCGGAGCACGCGGGTGTACAGTGGGCTGCCGCAGACCAGGCGCAATTAGAAATAAATATTAATTTATTTCTTGCAGAAGCGTTTAGTTAAGAAGTTCCTTTTATTTTACCAGAATACTTTTTATTTTTTACTTTGATTTATTGTAACCATAAATATTTTGTTTAAATATATGTATTAAACCGAGGTACGGTATTGTTTAATAGGTATATGAGTCTAAAAGCAATCCACCCCTACTCCCTGACCTAGCCGAGGTAAACACAAAATAATTAGTAAGCTATCCTTAAAAGAGAACCTGTGCTCATCCCAAAAAAAGGGGCTTACATATTTATATTCATCCTTCAAAAATTTAGGGTCACAAATTCGTTTTGATCGATCTACTAAAGATTTAATTACACACATTTTTTGACGTGAATGGTGGTTGGATAATTTATGAAGGTAACTATCAGTGTGTGTCGGCTTTCTGTAAACCTTAAAAGATAGTGAATTATTATTTTTAGATATTAATATGTCAAGAAATGGTAAACTTCCATTAGTTTGTTTTTATATGGTAAACTGAATGCTCGGATGTATACCATTTATAAAAACCAAAAACTCATGTAATGCCTCTTCTTCATGTCTCCAAATAGCAAATGCGTCATCTACATATATACGAAACTGAAGGTTTTTTAGGTGTATTATGTAAAGGTAATGTTTGAAATTTTTCCATGTAAAAATTAACTGTAATAGGACTAAGGGGACTACCCATTGCTATCTGTTCATAAAATCTACTATTCCACTGAAAATTTTACTAAGACAGTGCTGAAAAAGAATGGTTATATCCTTTGGAAAAAGATGATCAATGCATTCAATAGATTCTTTTAGAGACACTCTTGTAAAAAGTGAAACAATAACAAAACTGACCATTATATCACCGTCTTTGGTCTTTTTGAAACTATGCATTTTTTCAACAAAGTTGGCAGAATTTTTAATGTAATGGGGTGTTTTACCTATATGAGGTTGTAATAAAAATGTAAGATGTTTTGCGAGGTTATATGTAGGAGAACGTTGTCAGGAGCTAATCTTTAATATTTACGAATACTTTGTGCCGAGAAAGAAATAACTTTTCCAATTTACGCAATGTAGAGGCAGTGTTCCAAAGAACATCCAGTGCTTTAAAGGTTTGTGATAAAACAATTAGATATATTGTTTTGAACAAACGGACGGGCAATCCTTTACCAACAACAACTAAGAGATCCCGTAAAAAATTCAAAAGTAAAGATATTCCCGAAGGGTTTCAACATACAATAAGAGGACATGTATGCCAGAAAGGAACATGTCACAATGTTAAAAATAAATTGCATCACAAAGGATTGTTAGAAGCATCATGTACAACAATAAGAAATATTGTATATAGCATCGGGTTTAAATATAAATAGGACTGCAATCGCAGAGCACTTTGCGAAAAGAGTGATGTGGTATTTTTAAGAGTATAATTTTTGAAAAGATATGTCCAAATATGCAAAGAAAATCACCTGTTCCCGTCGTGTTTCTATACGAAACTTGGGTATTTAATAAAGGGTCAGTTAAACGGTTTTGACAAGGTCATACTCTTAAGTTTATGAAAAATACATAATTTTCTTCCAATGGGAATAGATATATTATCCATCATGGTTTGGTTGAGGGTGCAAGTTTAATATTCGCTGTAAAATTAGAGTCAGCCGATTATCATGACAGTATGGATACAACAGTCTTCGAGAAGTGGTTAAAGGAGCAGCTGTTATCAAAGTTAAGCGAACCATCTATAATCGTGATGGATAATGCATCATATCATTTCCGTCTTGTGGAACGGATGCCATCTTCTAATTGGAAAAAAGTTGATTTACCAAACTGGCTAAAAAATAAAAATATACCTTTTAGTGAAGATGATCTAAAGGTAGATCTCTTGAACCTTTCCAAGCAAAATAAAGGTGAAGAATGCTACGTAGTTGATGACATTATTCTAGAACATGGCCATTTTATTCTCAGATTACCTCCATACCATTGTCAATTCAATGCCATTGCAATCATTTGGGGAATTTGCAAATCATTTTATGATAAAAACATTGGTAAAGATAGTTATTCTGATGATAATGTACTGCAAAAGTGGAAGAAGTTTTTATAACAATGTGATACTGATATTGAGAAGAAAACAATTTTGCATATTCAAAAACTTACTTTGAATGGGTGACTTGAAAACTATTAGGTGTAATGGTGGCACCGTTGAAAGTTTCTGTTGGTGGGAGTGATATAGAAGACAGTGATTGGAATTATGATAACAGTGATTAGATAATCCGATAATTTTTTTGTGTAAAATTTAGTTAAAACGTTTTTTTGAAAGTCAAAAAACTGTAAAATTTCAGTTATTAAATTTTGTGAAGTAAAGTTCGTCTTTTTTGTGTAAATTTTAATTTAACATGCTTTTTGACACCAAAACAACCATCAAATTTCAATTTTCTTAACTGTAATTCTTTTTTTGTGTGCAATTATAGTTAAAAGTTACAAAAATAACTGAATTAAGGAAGATACCATAAGCAATTAGCTTATAAAACGATTTTATACTCAATTGTTTCTATCGTCATAGTGAACTTATGTGTATTTTAAATAAATGGGAATTATTCAATTTAATTTAGTTATGTTTGTAACATTTTAAAGACGATATAGTAAAAAAATGTGAAGTACCGCTGTGTAAATGATTTTAAGTCACTATTTACCATTTATGTAAAGACATGCGGTTGCACATCTTCTAACGCATGTACTTAAATTGAACGTACGTTTTAATGTATTTTAGTTCAACACCTGCAGGGTTATACACAACAAAGTTTCTTTCCGCCTTCCTCATATAGCATGTGTAAAAACGACAAAGTTGCATGTTCGACCGTAGTGCTCGACAATCGGAATTCTCTTATAATTTTAACTGCCATCCACAGCATCCTTTCCTTTGCGCTTTATCTCTGATACACAAAGACTATCAAGCTGCCTCTCATTCGTTACATTTGTAATTTAAAATCCTCCACGATGCATACCTTTAACATTCCACGTACCAACTCGCCATTCTTTTCTTTACGGTCGTTACCAACGAGGCCTATCTGTTTTGACCTTGACCGCCCCTTGTAGTCAGGTCGATCCGAGGCATTGGATTTGTTATGTTTGGTAATTCTATGAGTAGGTAGACGGGCTACTAGCAAAACCATGTATCAGATGACGTAGCATTATCTATTAACGGTATCGTCTTACTGCTGGGCGATGCTGGCACTTATTTAGCCTACTACGCGGACAAAAATAAAGTAAGGAGTTGAAATAGAGACAGAGACAAGAAAGATATAAATAACATTATATATGTGCATACCTACAGTATATTTTTAGGTGAATCTTTTGCAATAAATAAACACTTAAGAACATTGGTATTCCTTTTGAAAGCTACTTTACACTTCTTTTTTTGTAATATATGAGCAACTTTTCTGACATTATTCAAAAATATGAAATAAATGTATTTACTTTCTGTCAGTTCTGTATTAACTCGGTAAATGTTAATCGATAGATGCTCTTGATTTTTAACTAAAGTGTCGATTATATTTTAAATGTAACCATTTGCTTGTGCTATTTGTTTTATAATTGATATATCTTTATTAATTGAACTGTCCATAGGTAAATCGTGTTCTTGTATATCAATCTTCATTTAAATGTAAAACAATCTTGATTAACACAAAGGTTAAATAACTGAATTAACTCTATTCTTATAACTAACTCAACATTATTATTAATTAAAAAATTATTTAATAAACATTACATTCTTAAGGGGGTATTCTGGAAGACATTCTAGTAACACCAAAATTTACAAGCATATTATGTAGTGGTAATTTAATGTTTTGTAATTTATTAATTAGATCTAAAGAATGTTTAATAGAATGATTTGATTTATACCTTGAAGTGTGTGTTATTGTGTGGTCTAGTTTATTTGATAAAATATAGTTAGTTGTTTCGATGTAAGAAACTACTGGTCTAATGGGCATATTTGGTTTGTGTATTTTTACAAGGCCGTATAATTTTGGAGCTTTCTCCAAATCTGTAAAGCAGATGTTGCAGTTTTGTAAACTTTGCCTCACATCTTTTTGAAATTTTGCTGTAGCATCTCTATTTAAAATATATAAATCTTTGTTAATAATAATCATTAACTTTCTGCATATAACTAGCTAGCTTTTGAAATAATTACTAAAGTATTACCTTTACCTGCTTTAACAGAAATTAAATTATTTCTGTGAATTTTATTCTTAACTGGTTTTAATAAATAATTATAATATTTGTTTGAGTTTTGTGCTTTTTCAACGAAAACTTTTTAAGTAAATTAGAAATTTGGCATAATTATTGTGATAATTTCTAGATGCTCTTCGCATTTTACCGCTAAAATCCCTTTAACATTGTTAGTGAATACGGGAAAAGGGCAAAACTTTTGACAAGTTTACGAATCTTTTGTGAAAATTGCAGGAATTGTTCTGATTTGCGTTTGCTCTATGTTGGTGGTGATGTTTGTGAATAAGTTTTACATTTTTATTTTTTGTGTAATGTATTTTTTATTTTTTATGTAACTGAAAATTTGTCTAACGTTATTGTCAAATATGTCAAATTTAATATTATGTAATTTACATAACATTTCAAAATAAAGTACCTTTAAGTGAACATTCACCATAAAACACATATGTTAGCTGCATATAGATTATTGGTACATACAGCAATATCATTACCATTAAACCAAACAAATTTCAATAAAGAAATATCAATTATACAACAAATCGCACACGCAAATGGTTGCAATTCAAATATAATCAATACATTAGTTAAAAATCAAGAGTGTCTATCTAAAACTTTTACTCAGTTAATAAGGAACCGTCTTAAAATAAATACAATAAAGTCAATTTCATACTTTCGAAAAGTATCAGACACAGTAACTAACAAACTTCAAAACAGCAAGAAGTAGAAAGTAGCTTTCAAAACTAATACAAATGTTCTAAAACGTTTATTTAACGCGAAAGATTCAACTAACGACATTTTGAAGTCGGGTGTTTATAAATTGAACTGCACATTCTGTAATTATGTAATTAGACAAGCACTAAGCAACTTTGATATTAGATACAAAGATCACATTACAAATATAAACACACAAATAAGTCAAATTATGCTAAACATTTAATAGGAAATAATCGTCTTAGGACTTCACAAAGCAACATTAAATTTTTACAACTTTGTAATAAAAAAGTCAAATCAGTTGTATTGGAAGCACTCTAAACTTATAAACCTAAACAGAAAGTACCTTTAATGAAGGAACAGGTTGATAGTATATACTCACCTTTAACAGATATTTCATATATAGAATTACAATTTTCATAAAGTTTGCGGTTTCACCTTAATGATTTGTTACCATAACTATTTTCTTGTTATTTTGGCTATATACTTTCTCTTGATAATCTTGTATTAAAACGCGTAGAGAACTAAATAATTATATGAAAAAATTGTGGAATTATATTTTATTTAAATAATTAGTGCTATTAAATGTTGAATTCCAGGAATTAAGGTTAAACAAGGTAAATTTAATCTATTTTTCTTTTGGATGTTCGATCGGTTCATTTCGTGTTTCGTATGAAAAGTTCCTCTTTTCACTCGGTGTCTTGTAATTTTTCGACCAAGATTATCTTTCTCTTCAATTTCGGTAGAAAGTGTTTTTGCATCAATAGCAGTTTTACCGAATCGATCGAAAATTTTTGAAAACTATTTTGCAGTTTGTAAGAGCTCAGATGCAGAGGTTCGATCAGAATCATTTGTTTACATCAACTTGTTTATTGGATTAATGAAATTTAATATTTTAGACCAAATAACGAAAAACATTAAATTTTTTACTACAATTTAATAAACCTGAGATCTTGTCTTCAATTCCTTAGTTTTGGTAAATCCTTATCAAGGCATGGTATCCATCTCCAAAATGGAATTTCATAAGCCTTTAAATCTCTATCCTACTCTCTCATCTGCCACTCAATGGTTACAAAACTAAACATTGAACATGTTTTTAAAATATTGCCCATGGAAAAGTAGATGCCGAACAAAATTACTATATTCTTTGGGCCAGTGGCGGCTCGTGTACCAAATGTCTGGGGGAGGAATTACAATATTATATTAACACTTAAGGCTTGTATTTCAAGTCAATCCTACTTTCCTTCATGTTAGCAAGGCGTTCGATCACTAACTAATTAAAGTTCCGAGTGTTTTCGATAAAAGCTTTCTCAATGCTTAACATAGCTAATGAGCACAAGCGATTATGTCCCGTAGAATCCCTCAAAAAAGTCTTTATTCATTTTAAAGGAGAGAAACAGCGTTCACTTTCAACTGTAGTCATCGGCAAAGTCCATAGAATATTTAGCAATTTAAAACATTTAGAAAGTGTTTCACATAAATTGTTATGGATGAAAAACTGTAAGATAGTTAATGCGCTAGGTTTATCTTGTTCATTTCCTCTATAAAAATCTTCTCGCTGGTAAAGTACTTGAAGTTCTGTTTTCAATTTCAGGTCGCCTACTATAGGGTAATATTGTTTGGCTAACTTCACAATTTCGGTAGGGCAATTTCTTGCAATATTTTTTATAATTTTCGGTGTAAAATGGCAGATATAACTTAGAAGCTTTTAAAGACAAACTGGTGCTTTATCTCCGAGATATTACATAACTCGATCGGGATACGACGTTTAGAATCTTCAGATCTTTCCTGAAAACTACCCCTTTTGTTGTCTGAAATTTTCTGTCGAATTCTAACAATATTCGTATCAAAATCACTATTCCTTTAAATCAAGAGCCATGTTGAGAGTATTAAGGTCCTCTTCCATATCAAAAATTTCTTCTAAACGTAGAAGTGTACGGCTTCGATGTCTAAACATTATTTTCATGCATTTACTATTGAAATACCAGCGTGTTGGTGCCGCTCTCGGTAATCGCACTTTCACATAAGATGTTTATATTCTTATTTTGAGTAGCTGCATTATTAGATTTAATTGATGATCGTAGCAGTGTATGAAATTATAAAATCATGAAATGAAAGTATAAAACATTATAAAACGGTCTTCGCATTTGTCGCGTTATTTACTGGGCCCGGTTTTTGGTGGACATGTTTTTTTCCATTAGGTTACCTTATCTTTCCCTAGATAATACGGGGCTCATTATGTTATATTATATTATCTTCTTCTGACTCCGAGTTATGGTTGCTTTCTCATCAGGACCAATTTCTTCTTCCTCCTCGACTTCCTTGAGCTATGTCATTCATTATTTAGGATCCTCGCTCATCATGCTCAAGCAACTAAAATAGATTGAATAAATACGAAAATCAACAAGTAACTTACCAAAATAAAACGAACTTTGGCGATCGCGCGGGATACACTCGTATCCTAGTTACGAAAATCACGACGAAATGAAAAGAGACCAACCGCACTCTGTCACCTGTACAAGTGTAGGATTACCTAGGTGCCCCCATTATCGAGCATGCTCATGTTCGGGACTGATGGGATACCAGTGTATTCCACGTGAGTACCGCAGGGAAAAAACATGTAGAATGAGGTACCTAGACTGTGCGTTTAAGGTGTAAACCTTTATTTTATGCAAAAACTCACTTTTTATTGAGTTACATGATTATGTCATTGTGTAATCAACATAAGAGGGATTCATTTAGGCTAAACAGAAGTTTAAACAACGTAGCTCGAAGAAAAGTTCTAAAAAATAGGACTTGAAAATGCCGAAGGTACCCGGGTACCTTACTGTGCACATAAGGTATATATGTATATTATTGGTTTGAATTTATCTAGAAACAGTACAATTTGGCAACTGCTTTCTACAATCTATCTAATGATGCCATATTTTTAGTAACTTGTATAATCAGTTGAAATTGACAGATAGAAGCATACTAGGCGTACAAAGTTGTGCGAACAGGTGTGATTATTTAACTGTGTAAGATTTTTCCGTCCGTGTACAAAAATGGTTAAGGCGGTGGTTTGGGCTGTTGAATTCAAACAAGCTAAAATATACTCGAATAACTTCTGTGTTGTAATTGAATCGTAATTACGGTTTTCCCTAGCATGCGATAAAATTTTATTCGTTATGACAAAGTGTTAAAATATTTCTATGCTGGATGACTGCAGAATAATATTCTTCAATTTTTCAAAAAGTTTTTGTTGGTAATAGATTTAACGGAAAAGGCAATACAGGACGAAATAAGGAGGAGGAGGTGCGTTGAATTCCTTTCTCTACGTTGAGTTTAAGGAATAAGTGGAGAATTAAAAATTACTAGTATTTGGTATTTTTAAAATGTGTTGTTAAGATGTTCAATGGACAGTGATATAGAAAAGGTTAGGTTATAATCAAACCTTGTAGTCAAATTAAATAGTAACAATTTCGTTTCATGGATAAAGCGGTTCAACTATCAGTACACTAATATTTGACGGTTATTAGTCTGTATCAACTATTAATAAAATGAATTAAAAAAATTCTGAACAATTGAACTTCCGTATGGTTCTTTTTAAGTTATATAAAGCAATATCTTATGCGACGAAAAGATAAGCAGTATTGGGTTGTGCACTCGATCGGCTACAAGAATTGCATTCGATGTGCGCAAACATATCTAAAGGGCGTTTTTCATTTACCGATTTAGAAGACTCATTTTGTTACACAAGAAAGTTATGAGTAACCTTTAAGTACACGCGCCTAATTTAATTACGTCAGTAACCGCACCGTGTATTTTTTACACCATGTCAGAAATTCACCACAATTTATCTAGAAATGGTGACATGTGATATATAACTGTCATAAATATTATGACAAACGGTCTTCAAAGAATATGTGGATTGCTTTCTGTAATTCATTCAAAATATATATTAAACTTATCCGCACAAAATATAATTCAAATAACCTTCTTTATTAAAAATTATTATTAATTTTATTAAATACATAAATAAAAAGTTTACCTCGAGTAGGATTTGAATCTACGACATGTACTTTGCTAGAGTACCGCTCTGACCAACTGAGCTATCGAGATACAAGCCCCAATCGAAGTAAATTTCATTTTGTTTAGGTAGAACTAATGTAAATTCTTATAATAACCTATTCCTTGCATCATAATTTGGTTTACCAATATCGAAATAAATTCTTATTACAATGACAATATAATGTAATTTGATGCAATATACAATGAAACACTTATACGTAGAAATATTACACATAGTAAAATGAAAATAGAAAGAAAAGTACAATGCAAATAAAAATCAGTTACTCCACAAAGGAAATATAAGTTCAATAAAAATACAATACTAGTGCTATATAAACACCATACATATAGAAAAAGTAAAAGAAGGTGAAATTTACTGCAATTTTTATTTTAATACCTGCCAGGTAAATTTAAACATATTAAAATGATTATATGATTATTGTTTGTTGTAAACCACTAGCCTTCTTCAGTGTGATCTACGTTATTGCATTCTGTACATGTGATCACTTCGTCTGAATGCTCTTTGCACTCTGATTTCTCACGCGCATTGCATGTCATCGTAGGCACTCTGTTTTTTTTTGGCTTCCACAGAAGAATCACTGCTCTCTTATCTTGGATCATTCTCCTGTTGTTGCTCTTCTGGTCTCCTGTGCTTTTTGAGATACAGTTGAATACCTATAAGTAGGCTCCGTAAGCCAGCTCTTTTTAAAGGTACAAAGGTTCATCAAAGGCAGCGATAATGCTTTCAGATAATTTCTTCTGCATTTATGGTCGTTAATATGCGTTACGTTGTATACAATCTGGCTGTTAACTCCTGTTATATTCAATAATTAAAAAAAACAAACTCAAAGGCCTTCTTCATGTTCTTCTCGACACTGTATAGGCATTGCACAGTTTATGGACAGTATCAACACCACATTTATACGGGTCATAGTTCATTATTATTTCAGGTTTGTTGCTTGCAGTATCAATCGCAGAATCATTGTGCATTGTAGATAGGAGAATGACTGCTTTGTTCTTCTTTGGAACATAAGATACGACTGTCATATTTTTCTGGAATTCAAAAATAGATGAACCACTTGATCTTGTCTTACATGCAAAATTCTTGTGGTAACTCTGCCTTATTTTTCTTCACTGTTCCTATCAACGTTATTTTTTCCTTCAGGAGAGTCATGGCTAGGGAGTAACTTGTATAAAATTTTTACATTTCTTTTTTTACCTTTCCATGGTTGAAGCAAGCGTTGAGTGATCTCGGTTGATGCATTTGACATTTTGTATGGTCCTTCTGGTTGTTGATCACAGTATATCTCTACATACTCACATAACAAGTTTTAGAGTCGCACACAATAAACAATTTCAAACCATATTTTGCTGGTTTGTTGGTAATGCACTAAATGAAGATGCATCTCCTTCTAAATTGAATAATTTCACCTATTGTTATCTGTTCCCTCAAACAATACGTGTTTTTACAGTTTTCTGTGAAGCGATCAAGGATAAACCGTATTGCCGCAAGTTTGTCAGGTTGTTCTCTTTCATTTTTGGTGTTCTTGTCAACAAATAGTATGCTAGCAAGTAAAACTATAATTCTGTTGCAACCTATACTCAAAATATTCCCGATCATGTTTCATAAGTTGTCGAGAGTTCACTAAAATGAGTATGATTCTGCTTCTTCACTCCCGCCAATAACAGAAGCCCAATAACTGTCAATAATGCAATCTTTGTCGTGTCTTTCGCAACTCGAGGCCGGTCATAATTTATCCGGGGTTTAGCAATCTCCAAATTTGTACATTGAAGAATATGTTCAATTACGTCATCGGTCATACAATCTTAAAAACCACCTATTGCATCCGCAATGTCTTGTGCACATAGTTTAGAACCAGGTAATATGCGAAAAATATGTTTTTGAGAAAGTTACTCAATATTCTTTTATTCCACAAGATTGTTTTATTTTTACCTACAAAATATTCGTTACCACCACTAACCAAATTTTGCTCACTGTCCTCTGAACTACCGTAAGTTTCTTCTTGCTATGAGTCATAGGGCTCTTCCTCCGACATAGAGTTATAATGATTTTCCTTTATAACTATGTCCTCTGAGGTATTTGATTCTCCGCCAATTTGTTGGGGTTCTTCTCCAGCTGTTGTTTGAGCCACAAGAAAGAGCTCATCCTCAGTGAGACGATTTGGATCCCTAACAGGTATCCGATCCCTGAAAAAGATTAAACACGTTATACGTATGGTAATAATGATTATTTATATGAAAAATTGTCACAAAAGAAATAAAACTTTAAAAAATAAGTTACGAAATTATACTTACATAATCACACGCGTGGTACATCTTGTTCACCAGACGACACACGGCACACAGTAACGTACGTGAGCCACTCGTAACTGCACCGACTATAATGAAATTCCTTGTAATTGGAATACAGATGTGAGTAAGAGGTTAGAAGGCGCCACAGTGTCACAGCCAACTTTTAAATATATTTTTTACTTTATTTAGCGAGTGGTAAATTTTATACACTTGCGCGTGTAGTTAAAGGTTTTGAAGTTATTTGTTTGTATTTGAGATTAGGAGGTGTAATTGTTTGGATTAACCAGCAATTTATATTAAGTTAGGTGTAATTAGGTGTAGAAATTGTAATGATATTTTTATATACTTAATAAACATAGTAAGCTATCTTGGTTTTGTTTTAGCGTAAATAGTGTTATTTATTAACTTCTTTAGTTAAGTACCACACAGTAATTGTAAATTCAATTTAAGGTTAATATTTTATTTCAGTTCAGATCAATGATCCAGATTTCAGAACTAATTACATATTGGTAAAGTCGCGAGTCTTAACAGAAATATTTATATAGAGTTGATACAAACTGACGTCCTTCTGTTTTGTTTTTATGCAAATCATTTCACGAATATTAAGGCGTTAATCATCATGTTTACTATTTATGTACAGTTCCATGCTTACATTAAATATTTCAAGTTTGTTTATTTATTTAAAATCATTCTAAATAAATAACTGAACGGCCCCTGGAGAGATGCAGGGCCCCCAGATACAACCCTCAACGGTTCCACAACCATTAATATTTACGCCAGATGAAATTCGGATGTATTACACCCAACTTTAATCAATTCCAGGTAATTTTCCAATGCAGTCAAAAAAAGCAATTTATTCCCAACCTTTTCACCCAACCCAACAGAATAATTGCCCCGACATACCCCCGCAACCATTAGTAAACAATGATAACTGGAAAAAGGTTTCCTATAAAATAAATAGGAATCCAGACCAAGTGGAGTCTCAAAACAAAAGAGAGCGAATACTGGGTAAGCACACCCGCAACATCAAAAGAGATAACACCAAAACCTCCCCAATTTTCGTAAGCGGCATCCAAACCATTGCCCCGCTTATGCAACTTTTGGGTCAAAGAGCCAACTAAGAATAAGTCAAAGCCCTCATTAACAATCAAGTTAAACTCCAGCCTAAATCGTCAGAAATATATGGAAAATTAAGCAATTTAGAACCAAATTGCTACTCCCAATGTTCTACGTTGAACTAAAGCCAGCCCCCAACAACAAAGACAATTACAATGCAGAATATATACAGCAATGCAAAATTAAGTTCGAACCCCCTAGATCAAAAAGGGATATCGCACAGTGTACAATATGTCAAAGGTACGAACACACGAATAATTTTTGCCAGCTACGTCCAAAATGTCAAATGCGCAGGAGACCACCTAACTGAACAATGCCAAAGAAAAGAAAAATCCCGTTATGTCCGCTGTGTACTGTGTGAAGGCAATCACCGTGCGAACTATAAGGAATGCACCATATACAAAGACCTACAAAGAAAACAATTCCCCGCCCTTCGTCAAAAACCACTTTCATTTCCCTCGCAAATCAGGCGAACCCAACAAATTCTACCCGGACTATCGTATTCTCAAGTAGCTAGCCTGCAACAACAAAACACTGAACTTATGGCGAATATTCCACAAACATTAAACACTAGTCAGCACAATGCACAAACCATGACATACAAGAACTAAAAAATATAATAAAAAATGTGCTAAACCTATTAACAACGCTGCTCACAAGTAATGAACAGGCAGCTTATTTTATGGAATGTCAATGGAATGTTACAGTATCTTGAGGACCTAAAATTATTTATCACTAGCCATAACATAGGTTTACTATTAGTCTCCGAAACACACTTCACTGAAAGGAGCTTTAGTAAAATCCCGAATTATACAGTATACACCACTAATCACCTAGTTGGAACGGCACGAGGTGGAGCCGCCGTAATCCAGAAAAGTAATACCACCAATTATAAAGTTATAGTAGTGGCTTCCTCCAAGATACAAATATATCAACAGAAGACCTGTTATGACCCCCCCCCCCCCCCAGACATACGGCAAAGGAAGACCAATTTGCAGACCTCTTCCAGAACCTTAGAACAACGATTTATTGCGGGCGGAGACTAAAATGCCAAACACACTGACTGGGGTTCCAGAATCATAACGGCAATGGAGCGGTAGCCACTTATTGGCCCACGGACCTAAAAAAAATTCCTGACCTGGTCGACCTCTGCATAACAAAAAGAATTACGCCAAATTTTGCGACTATCAAACCTTGTTTCCAGCGTTCTTGAGACCATTCTCGTGTATTAATAACCTTTACTACTCAACGCCACGGAAAAGAGATAACCCCTAATTTAAGCAATAGACATACAAATTGGGACACTTTTAGGTCTCTTGTGACTGAAGAACTATCCTTAAACATTCCACTCAAGTCTCCAGAAAACATAATCTACGGTCAAGCTATGAAATGATGTCATTCAACGGGCAGGCTGGAACGTTACGCCACAGGAATCACATAATGTCACACCTCCTGGCTATCCAATGATTATAACACAAAAAATTCAAGAAAAAAGAAGACTCCGTAGAATCTGGCAAAGACTAAGTTCACCAGAAAGAAAACACGTGAACTTAAAGAACTACCCAACAAAAGTAAAAATGACTGCATTGAGACATTCTTAAAAATTCTATCACCAACAGAAGCCATAGACCATTCCCTCTGAAAAACCACGAAAAAACTTAAACAAATTAAAAAATCTTCTCCACCCATACGTACCCCTCCGGGCAATTAGACAAGAACTGATAAAAGTAAGGCAAGGGTCTGTGATGAATACCTAACAACATTTTTCCGACCTCACATCACAGAAAACGACCCTCAGGAGGAAGATGATCTTACCCAAGCATTGTTCCTGCCGTATCAACTTGAACGGTCTGAAAAAGATGTAAAATCAGTAATGTTCGCAAAACAATTAATACTCTCAATCCTAAAAATTCTCCGGGCTACAACCCAATTATCGGCAAAGTTCTGAAAGAACTATCTAATGTTGGTATAAAATTTCTAATTCAGTTATTCAACGCAATCTTACAAAATGGTTATTTTCCATCCCAATGGAAACTGGCTCAGATAATACTCATCATAAACCAGGTAAACCCCCGAATGACCCAGAGTCTTATCGGCCAATAAGCCTCCTACCTATTGTCGCTAAAGTATTTGAAAAACTCTTATTTCAAGAATTGATTCCAATCACTGACGACCACTTTGACTTCTGAAGAAAGCATTCCACAACAGAACAAGTTCATCCAGAATTGTAAAAAATTAATGAAGCCTTTGAGAGCAACCATTACTACTCCATGGCATTCTTATACGTCTCCCAAGCTTTTCATTGAGGCATATGGGACTAAATTACAAGCACTTCTACCTCTGAACTACTTTATAGTCCTGCAATCCTACCTCCTTAATCAACACTTCCTGGTCAAATACAAAAGTGTCTTCTCGATAAATGCTGGAGTACCTCAGGTCAGCGCTTTATCTCTTATAAACTGCATATATAACTACGCTACCAGAAATTACAAGAGCTACATTCGCGGATGACACCGCAGTTCTGTACTCGGATAGTTACCCAATCATATGATCACAAAAACTACAAGCCAACCTAACCGCTATCGAAAAATGGTTATCAGATTGGAAAATTAAACAAACGAGTCCAAGTCCAGCCATATAACTTTTGCCCTCTACCCCAGAAAGAAGTCAAATAACTTAGACTATACCTCAACAGAAGACTAACGTGGCGTAAACATAGCTTTACAAAACGCAAACAGCTAAGACTAACTCCAACCAAGATGTACTGGATAGAGGGGCGTAAATCCAAGCTCTCAATAAACAACAGACTTTTGATATATACACCAATACTCTGGAGCACATCTGCCAACTCCAATATTTAAGTTCTTCAACGTTTTCAATAAAAAGTGTTACGTATAATAGTGAACGCGCTCTGATTCGTGTCGAATGCGGCTATCCGTAGTGATCTCCAAATCTTGACAGTCAAACAAGAGATCATTTGCTATAGTGACAAATACAGTGACCGCCTCAGAGAACATCCCAACACTCTAGCTACGGACTTCATGGTTCCTACAAACCAGAATAGGAGACTCCAAAAATACGTGCCAAACGATTTGCCGACGAGATTCCATATATAATTTAATATACAAGACTTGCCTTAGTTTTATTTTAGCTTAAATATTAGTCTGTATGTACTTTCTTGTTCCTAAACGCCATTGTAGACTACTGTCTACTGTTACAGAACCATGTATTGAGTTTACTCCTACGTGTCCATATTTATTTAGTGCAAACAATTTACTAAATGTACATGCACAGATTGTAAATAAGCCGGATTACCAAAAATTCACAAACCTAATGTTCCTTTGAGGTCTACTGTTAGTATGATTGGTTTTCCTGCATGTATCCTTGCGAAACATTTTACATTTTTACTTATCTCCTGTTTGGGTTCTTTATGATGTATTTTGGTATTATGTTATACAAATCTAAACGATTCGATAACGGTTACAGCTAACTTCGTCAGTAGTAATATAATCTTTGAGAATTATTTAACCCTGCTATTAATATAACAGTTTGATAAACGTAGAAAGCCAACAATGGAATACAATTTTGATAAAGAATAACTAGATAATTAATACACTATAAAAAACCCAAAAAAGATACCTATTTTAAATATCTTACATTTGTATTACAGACTCATTTAGGAAAAAGACCCCATCACATAAAGGATTCAGCACATTTCATTAAAAAAATGCATAATTTAATTATGCTTTATTATGGGTAGTTTTGACGTTGTTTCACTTCTCTAAAAGAAATCGTTGAATATATTGATCACACTTTTCCAAAATTTCTTATTACTATTTATATTCAGTGAAATAGTACATTTTATGAACGGCTTGATGATGTAGCTATAGGAATCCTTTTTGGTCCATGTTTACGTGGAAAAGTTTGAAGCATTAGCTCCATAAGAAGAACGTTAGTACTAAATGACATTTTGATGTTATAAATTATATTCACCCACGCATTCAGTTTACCAAGGAAAAGGAAACTATGGGAGGTTTACTATTTTTAGACACTAACTACTTCTGAGACTTAGCTACACGTGCTGATGTATATCTTCATAAACCATAAAATCGTGGTCCACGTCAAAAGATTAGTGTAATTAAAGCTTTAGTGGATCAAATTCAACGAATTTGTGATTCCAATTTTTTTGAAGATGAAATCTTACCGCTTGGAAACGCTCTTCTGCTTTTATAAATACCGTTGTGGATAAAATTACAGAAATATAAATTGGTCATCGAACTAAAACTTCTTTCAAACTTACAAGAAGGGATAAAGAACATTCGCAATGACCTAAATATGCTTCAACACCGTTGTTACCTTCTGGGGTGTCCGGTTATTGTATAAAAGTTTACATTGAAACAACAAAACGTAGTTTTGATAGTAGACCTAACCACAAATTAGATTTTGTAGATTGAATCAACTAGATAAGTATATAGTAGCGGATCATGCGTTAGATGAGTTAAATTACAACAGTCAATTGGATAATACAGAAATTTCATCAAAGCAAACTCATTAATGCAACATTTATTAAATATCTATTCATGACAGCCTTGGAATGGTCAACATATACCGATAAAATTAAAACAAGATTCAGATTTTGTTTTCAATGTACAGTAACAATTACAGTATCTAAGCAGTAAGTAAAATCATTTCTTAGTTAAATGTATTATGAATTAACTGGATCTTTAATTGGTATCTCAAGTTGCGAATTCATTTGTTATTTTAAGGGCTAAATTTTTGCACAACTTTACACTTACACTATTCTGTGATTAAATTTTGTTAATCTGTTTTTTGATTTTGACATATTTCGTTGTTAGCCTTCATCTGTTAGAGGGTATTCTGATTTATTATTTTCAAGACGGTTTAATCATATTTACTTTATTAAAGTTGAACTAATCGTTAGTAAGAAAAATTTTGTTTTGATAGTTTACATTAAAATATGTTTAACTACCATATATTGACTTTTATATTGGGTTTTTATATTTAATCAAGCTTGATTGGACGTTCTGATTAATTGTTTTTAAACCATTCATTACTACTAATGACGATGACTGAGATTATTATTGAAAAGTAATGTTGCATAATTTATCTTGAGATACGCGACGTTTTTGTAATTTCTGTTCTCCTGTTGCGCATACCTCTGATATATCCTTTTTCTAACTTATATAAAAAAAATTGTCTGTTTAAAGTCTCAAACGCGTTCATGTCAAGAAACAAGCTGCGGTTGGTATTAATGCCATTGTATACTCGTATATTTGTTCTCTGTTTCGGGGTTAGAACGCACAATTCTCGTACGCATTTTGATGTTGGAGAGACCTAAATTTTTAAACGATTTTTAGTGACTTTTTTTCAAGAGATTGCATTATACACGTTACTAGAAAATTAAATATAAGAGTTGTTGTTGTTTCTACGGAAACTATCAAATTAACTCACTATTGCCAACCTAATTATTTTACAACCAGATCTTTTAAGTCTCCAGTAATTAATACATAAGATGAAATAAGCCCGAACAGAGAAAATAGTATTGAGCATTCGCTGCAAAAGGCCTTCTAACCACTCGTTCATTCAAACGAATGTTGAACTCGTGTTAAAATAATTGGCCTTCTGAAACTTATGTTTCAGTGTACTATTCCATAAGTCTGTTCAATACTTCTACTTTGCATAAAGCCAAACTGACTTACAGGGACATTTGTTTTATGTAAAAAATTCATTAAATGGATAGATGTAGCTGTTTCAAGTATTTTCGACCAAATTGAGATTTATAAGATAGGTATGTAATAATCAATATCTTGGATATTTCTCGTTTTGTATATAGAAGTAACCATTTAATAAAACGTCACGAAGTGTATTGCTAGTGTGTCTTAAATTTATTAAATAAGAAATTATGTCTACCGCGATAGAGTCTATTGGTTTAATTACAGAAGTAGACATTTTATCTAGCCCTGTTCAGCGTTTATTATGTAAGCTCAGAATAATAAATATTAAGCAACTTGTCACCTGTGGGAGTTAAAAACGTATTCATGATCATTGTGAATAATTCAATGTATCCGTCTATCTCTAATATTATTTATGTTCAAGAGAATAATAAACTTGTCATTATTACTGTCAATTTCGATAGTTTAAGTTGCCTTTTATTTGTGTACTATACGAATCACATACGCCTTACGCCATTATTTGTTTCCACCTAATAATTAGATTGAAGTTGAAACTAATAGTGGGGCTAGGAAAATGTGATTTTGATAGAAAAATTTAGATAGATAGATATTTAATAATGGGGTTAGGGCAATGTGATTTTGATAGAAAAATTCAGATAGAAACTAATAATGGATCAAAGACATTGTGATTTTGATATACAAATTTAGATAGATAGATATTTAATAATGGGGCTATCGTATCGACTGCAAAACTTGAGCTCAATAATGATCAACTGCACGTCTTACATAATAATCTACTATTTTTCCAAATAGATGTTTCCATTGCTCTTTTCCATCAAATATAATGATTTACATTAGTTACACCATATCAGTTTGTCCTTGAATTTCGTGTGTTAATGTATCATAATCGAAATGAAAATGTAAACTTTCACCATCACTACACATATTTAAAATACTATTTGTTTCAACATATTATAATATTTGATGTATTTTATTATCACTGAGGGAGATAATTGTAAGTATTATCGAAACGTTTAGATTTGTATAAACATTAATACAAAAATACACCATTAAGAAACCCTGAAAGCTAGGTATTTTAAATACCACAGTCGACAATTTGAAATTGTATTTTTATATATCGGGTGTCCAAAGCGTCATGCGACCGAAGATTGTAGCTTCTGTATTGATTTTTTATTAAAATCATTTATTCAAAAGTTACATGGTACCAATACGTTCACAACTTAAAAATATTTTAGCATCTACAGGGTGATTCGTAAAAGGATCAACTTTTTTATTTTAAATGGAACACCCTGTATATTATTACATTTTTGGATAGTCTAATTAATAAGATTTTCAACGATGTATACACTTGTACATATAAAATGGAACTTTGCCAAGTTATTTAACAAAAACTAGGGATATAATTAAGCTATGTATAGGCCTTGAAAAGATGTAAACGTTTTATTGATATATTAAACAGGGGAGAGAAGGCTCCGTGTGAAACTTTAGCATGTTCAACGTACATAAAATCTCTTATTTCAAGTGGAACACTCTTTATATTTTGATATGGGCGAATAGTACTCTTAATGACCTAACTTTTATCTAAATACATTGATACCGCTAAAATTCATAGCTTTTAAAATATTTCAATTAGGTGTATTTTAAGTTAATTTCTTTCAAACCTACTTTTTCATTTGCATTTAGAAGGAAGCTTAAATTAAGAGAAGTTAACGCTAAATTTTAAAAAGGAATATACGAAGAACGAATTAATTCAAATGATTTACATAATAGGAGAAGGCCAAGGTAATTGTTTACTTGTTCCAGAATTTATAAACAAAAATTTCCCGATGCCCGTTGTCCAGATGAACGAGTTCTTGAATATTTAAAAATAGATTTGAGGAAACAGGATCGATTGCATATAAAAAGAACACTTGTCCAAAACCTGTAAACAACAAGGAAACTGAACTAGTGGTGCTTCAAGCTATACAACAAAACCCGCAAATAAGTATTAGAAAAATTGCAGTGGAACATAGTTTACAGAAATCAACAATACACAATATAATTAATGAATATAAACACATTCATACAAGATCCAACTCCACCAGGCATTGGATGAACATGATTTTGAAAATAGATTAAATTACTGTTGTTGGGGATTGCAACAACCACATAATTTTTTTTAATACGGTTATGGTGACAGACGAGTCTACTTTTCATAACAATTATTTTGTAAATAGAGATAATTGTCATTATTACGCCATAGAAAATCCACATATAATTAGATACAGAAACAATCAGCATCGATGGAGTCTCAATGTTTGGGCTGGTACTATTGGCAAAAGATTATTAGGACCCTATTTTTTGAAAAACGATTTAAATGCAGTAAATTGTTTCAATTTATTGCGAACCAACGTGCTACAATGGATTGAAGAGAACATCTCACTCGCTAATGAGGAAATATGGTTATAACCAGATGGCGCTCCTGCACATTTGGCTCGTAATGTGACGGAGTTTTAAAATCAGCAATTTCCTGATTGTTGAACTTTCATGGACTATTTTTTATGGGACTACATTAAAAATGAAGTTTATAGAACATCGTCGACTACTGCAGAAAATATGAGGGAAAGAATTCAACAAACGTTTCGTAATGTAACCCAACAAATGTTGTATAATTTACAACGTTCCTACAGAGAACGATTGAATCAGTGCATTGAGAATAGAGGAGGCTTGTTTTAATCTTATTTATAATTTTTTTAAGTGCACATTTGCATATGTTTGACTTGCCTACTTCTTGTTCGTGTTAATTGCTTGTTTATTATTTCAATATTACATTGTTTACTTTATTGTTAAAAATATTTAATAAAATTAATTATTACTATTACTAATCTGGTATTGTGACTTGAAATCATGGCACTCTATTAAATCGTTACGTTATAAAATAATAAAAATTAAAAAAATGTAAATATTTTAAAAACTATAAATTTTAGGGGTATCAATGTATTTAAGTAAAAGTTTGGTCTTTAAGAGTACTATTCCCCCATATTAAAATATACAGGGTGTTCCATTTGAAATAAGAGAATTGATTTACGTTGAACATGCTAAAGTTTCATACGGAGCCTTCTCTCCCCTATTCAATATATCAATAAAATGTTTACATCTTTTCAAAGCATATACCTGGCTTAATTACATCCCTGAACTAGTTTGTCTCAACTTAGATAATAAACCAATAATTAATTTTTATTGCTAACCTTATATTCAGGAAAAAAATACATTTTCGGTATGGAACTTGGCAACGTTGAATTTTATATGTACAAATGTATACATCGTTGAAAAGCTTATTAATTAGGCTATCCAAAAATGTAATGATATACAAAGTGTTCCATTTAAAATAAAAAAGGTTATACCCTCCCCCCCCTTCTTTTACGAATCACCCTGAACGTGCTAAAGTATTTTTAAGTTGTGCACGTATTGGAACCATAAAACTTTTGTATAAATAATTTTAATCAAAAATCAACACCGAAGCCACAATATTCTGTCGCGTGACACTTTGCACACCCTTTTGTTCTATGTTTTTGTTCTAAGTCTGGTATTACGTACTATTTATATTGGCTGACGCTATTAACACTTTGCCTCTTGATTGTTACGGCAGTGTTACGACTATACATACTTATTAACCCAGCGCTAGTCGTGCCTACGTTTTTTTCAAATTTGGTCACGCAGGGTCTCTGAGCCCCAGTGTATACATACGACATCCCGAACACAAATTTATTTAAATTAGTAAAAATTAGTAAAAAGCAGAATATGCAAAAGTATGCCCACATATATGCACTGTTTTTAGCGTAAATATGCAAAGATTTTTAACAAGTATAACCAAAAATGTACAAGATATGCAAGTACTTTTGCTTTCTGGGAAGGAAAAAATAAAAAAATTACAGTACAATAATATTTATTATGCGAATGATATGTATTAGAAAAATTACAAAATTACATCTCTAGTTTTTATTAGGTATTAATATCTGTAACTTATTACAATTAATTACGAATAACAAAAATTAGCATATTCGTGTTAATGTTAAAAGTACATACATATCGGGAATTTATAACAATTATTTAAATAACGGTAGATATTAAAATACAATTTTTATTCTATTACGTTCGTAATGTTTTTAGTTATTTACAGTTAGAATAAATATGAAACTGCAAAATGATATTCGTTGTTCAGCACAGAAAAGCAAATGGCGAAATAGAAATTCTTTAAAGTCTTGTAAGAAATTTAAAACTTGAAATGTTTATATAGATCAAATGAATTGTTGAAATAATAGTTATTGTCTACTTACTGGTTTACTGCGCGCACGGCAAAACACCTTGCCCCCATTCTGTTCAGTTAAGGGTAGCGTTTGATCCAATTTCTAATTTTAGAGATTTTTTATTTCGATTTAAAACTAAACAGGCGTGTTGCACTTTTATATTGCACAAGTATGTCTACGTTCTTGTGGTAGTCAAACAAATAAAATAATAAAGAAAAATCTAGGTAATATACAGTATGTCCCCGGTTTGAGTTTACCTGAGAGCAGAATAACAAAAAGTATTTTTATTTCAAAAAATAGTATGTGGGGTTTTAGTCTGGTTGTGTAGAAATTAGTTTCTACCGAATTATAAATGTATTCATGTTTAGGGCGCACCTGTGGTAACTAGATATGTAAAATATTGTTAGGTAAATTTCCCTTTTTGAAAGAGATATCAAAAAATTTTATTAAGAAAAATGTACCGAATTTAAAATAATGGACACGTGCCAAATTTCACCAAGATTTGAGTAAGTTGTTGTTTGTTTCACCCACAATTTTATGTACATTACGTCGAAAACGTTAAAATTTTGTATTAGTAGTAGTACACAGACACCTCACCTTTCACTTTTTGACGTCACAAGACCGCCCACGTGGGGACCGGATTTTCCACCCTTATTTTTACTCGCTTACGTGTAGGACGTATTTTTTCACCCCTATTTTTGCACATCCACGTGTGAGACCGCATTTTCAACCCCTAATTATTTTTTATATACCCACGTGTGAGACCGTATCCTTTCTTTTCGAAGGCCCTTTTCAACCCTAATTATTTTTATATACCCTGGTGTAGGACATATTTTTTCACCCCTATTTTTACACACCCACGTGTGAGACCGCATTTTCTACTCTTTTCTTTTTCAACCCTAATTATTTTTACTCGCTTACATGAAGGACCGTATTACCCTTATTTTGAGATGATGATCTTTAATTATTTTTATTAATTAATTATCCTAGGGAAATTCTTAATCTGATAACTTTAAGATGATTATGATCTTTAATTATTTTTATTAATTAATTATTTTTTAGCCCCTGGGAAATGATGTAAAAGATAGTTTATTTAATTTTGTGTTTTACTATTAACATTTATTAGAACTTGTTTATCAGATATTATTTAAAGAATTGATTAGATAATAATAATCACGTACACATTGACCGTATTTCCCATTTTACTTTATTAGCGTATTTTTTACCAATGAGATTGTTATTACATTTATTTTAATGCCTATCTACAGGTTGTTTAATATACGAAATTTATTTATACACTGATCACATGTTAACACGTTTCGCCGAAGAGTGCAATTGTATGCGTGTCCCAACATAATGTAACTTATAAGATGATCTTAAAGCTGCAATATGATAGATTACAAGCTTTTATAATAATAATTAAAAAAAATATTATTAGAGTTGATATGCCGTTTTATTTCAAGTAATTGTTTCAATATATATAAAATGTGTAAGTGGACCTGTATTATTTGTTGTAATATGTGTTATTACACTTTCTTTTTAATTACCGGTTGTAACCTTCTACTTACATAACTTCAACTTATACACGAATTAATAACGACCTCCACTAGTTTATAACACAATCGCTATGTAGCGTATTTTTTATTTACACCCGTACGTCTATAAACTATTAACGCTCCATTTTAACCCTAGATTGCCAACCTACGTAAAATTTACGTAGACGTTTTATTAAATATGAAATAATTCAATTATTTATGGAATCCGCGTTCCGCCGCTCTAGCGGTGCTTCCCCCACTACCTCAACCCTCAAACTCCGACGCGACTTGAATTTTGCAGTTGCGGTTTGTGCGTGATCGAATAAAGAGTAATTGACCGCTCGTAAATTTTACGTATAGTTGGCAAAATCGTATGTTTTTTATACGTATTTTTTCGTATAGTTGGCAATAACGTAAGTCTCATTACTCATATTATGTTTTAGGTTTTAGATTTTTTTGTTTATTTCAGCTCAAAATGAGCTCCAAAAAGTACCTATCTGATAAAGATTTAGAAGAAATTCTTCAGGCAAGTGACTTCAGTGATATAAGCGACCTCGAAGATGACGACCATCAAATTGAAGCAGACTGGGACTATGACAGCGACGACAGTATTAGAGACAAAAATTATGTTCCAGACCCGATCGACGAAGATCAATACGGGAAAGATTTACAAAAAGTGTGGGGTTGCAATAAAGAGAGACCAAGCACTTCTAAATCTTCACAGTCGAAAAAAGCTTGAACCCATGAAGAAGCATCAACATCCAGTAATATGGACTTGCAAGCGCTATCACCTATTACTTCTCAGAACATCCCAGACTCAGCCCCAGACCCAGCAGAGGCAATGCCAAATATTTTTTTGGGTAAAGATGGTTACAAGTGGTACGGCTTGGCTCCAAGAAATACCGAAAACCAAAAGACCCCAAGGAAAAATGTTGTGTGTATCAGACCCGGTCCAACAGGCGAAGCCAAAGATGCCATCGAACCTATCAGTGCATTCAGTTTATTCCTTAGCGACGATATACTTACCGACGTATTGATTCACAGTAATGAATAAAAATTTTTGAATTGCGGGAAAAATACAAAGTCAAAAACGCCTCCACCTCGCCAACGTCAATGAACGAACTAAAGGCTTTACTAGGTATATTAATTTTAGTTTCGGCACTCAAAGACAACCACCTTATGGCTGAAATGTTTTTCGACGATTCATTATCTGGTTCCAATTACCGTGCCACCATGAGTAGAACAAGATTCAACCTTTTAATAAATGCGCTGAGATTTGATGATGCAGCTGCAAGGGCAGAACGAAGATGTACATCCACTTTTGCTCCGATTTCCGATATTTGGGATAAACTTATAAATAACTGTACCAAACACTATAAGCCCAGCGCATATTTATGCATTGACGAACAATTGGTAGGTTTTCGAGGTAGATATCCGTTCAGAATGTATATGCCAAATAAAGCCAACAAATATGGCATAAAATCCTTATGATGTGTGATGTTGCAACAAAATATCTCCTTAACGCAAGTCCTTACCTAGGAAAATCCACTAATAGGAATGAAGCTCCATTGGCAGATTACTTTGTAGAACTACTTAGTAGACCACTTTGGGGTAGTCACAGAAATATTACAATGGATAACTGGTTCACCAATGTTCCACTAGTCGACAAACTTCTTGAATCTCCATACAAACTAACAGTCGTCGGTACGATTAGAAAAAATAAGAGACAGATACCTCAAGAGCTGCTAAACATAAATTCGAGACCCAACGGAACATCGGTGGCCGTTTTTACTGAAAACACTACTCTGGTTTCCTACAAACCAAAGGCAAACAAGAACGTCCTGTTATTGTCATCAATGCATAATACAAATGTATTGAACGCTGCCACGTCAAAACCAGAAATAATACATGTATACTGCTACTAAAGGAGCAGTAGATGCTTTAGATCAAATGACTTCGAATATGTGCTGCAACAGAAAGACAAGATGTCGGCCTCTCTGTATTTTCTATAATATGTTGAATATTGCCGGTATAAATTCATATATCATTTACAATCATAATATGGCATCTGCTGGAAAAAAATCGGGATCCAGGTTGAATTACATGATAAACCTTCACGAGCAACTAACAAAACCATGGCTATCAACAAGACTGCAAATTCCTACATTGCCTAGAAAATTGAAAACAACTATTTCAACTACTTTGAGTGAAAGTTCTCAAGAAGAAAATAAGACTTTAAAGGGAAACTCTAAAGGAAAGCGAACGTATTGTAGCCAATGCCCTTAGTCAAAAGAAGAATGACAACAACATATTGTCAAAATTGTCCAAGACCTCTTTGTGCAGAGCACCAAATAAAAATTTGTAATGAATGCGCTGAATCTAAGTCTAAGTAGTCTTTTTATGTGTATTTTTTTGGTTATTTCGTTTATTTTAGGTTTAGGAAATATTTATTTTAGGAAATATTTGTTATTTTTAAATAAAGTTCCGAAAGCTAGATAATGTAATTATTACTCTTATTTTCAATTCAAATCAAATGATATAAACCAATTTTTGCATATGTTTGTAATACACGTAAAATTTACGTATTGTTGGCAAAATCATATATATTTTTAACGTTGGCAATCTAGGGTTAATGGGGCGATCAACTATCTGAAAAAGGTTAACTGTTAAAATATACGATGAAGATCGTTTAAAGCAAACCTTGTATTATTCTTATATACGAATGATATTTCAAAAATACTAGTATAATTAACATGAAGGTTTATAACAAGGAAACAGTTTTTAAACACAAAGAATTTATCTGTAAGTGGCAGACAATGCTATTACATAAGACGTTTTTTACAAAAAAACGTGGTAATTCCACTTTGAGAAAATTCTTAGTCATGAGAAACAAGTTGGTCTTGAAGTTAGCTAGTCATAGGTTTTGAAGTTTACCTTGAAGTTAGCCTTGCGAGCAACTTTTATAAAAAATGTACACTTGAGTTTAAGCTGAAGTATATTGGTTTATGTCTATTTTTATTATGCTAAGAAAAAATGTTATTAAAAAATGTTTTCTATTAATTACCATTTGTAGACTATATGTTTTATCTGTACACGAAATTTTATTTCACAACAGCATACTCATTCTACCTTGAGAAAATTGTTAACATTGAGAAACAAGTAGGCTTGAAACTCAAAAAAACTCCCTGTTACCATTCTCGTCAATGTAGATAGAGGTCCAATGCTGATCTGGTTAGTTTTCAGGATCCGTGTTTACGATAATCGCACACGGTCGAGGTACGTATCTGGGTAGTTGATTAGA